>PVIR01004139.1:0-41221 GCA_004026965.1 Petromus typicus | reverse complement strand
AGCAACTGGGCAGAAAGCTTCTCTCTGAAGAAATTAAGCCCACTTCTACCCCCATGATTGATGCCACTACTGCTGTTACGACTGCTTCGGGGGCTTCACACAACGGTAGCAGACTGTCAGAAGCATCTCATATCCTGGACACGATCCTGAATAACTATGACCCCAAGTTGCGCCCTGGCATTGGTGGTGAGTAGTAGAACCTAGTTCGAGAAGGAGGGAGTGAGGATTGCAGGCATGAGGGTGAGGAATGGGTGAGGTGGACAGCAGATGAAGACGTCACATAAGGGACGGGGACATCTGTTGCTGACATGTTGGATAATCCGTATTAACTCTGGTCTCAGCTGTGCCATGAATGTTGGTCAAGTCTTTCATTCTCTCACCTTCAGTTTTCTCAACCTTAAAATGAGATGACTGAACCACATGACTGACCTGCAAGGCGTCCGTCTGAAACTTCACAGTACATACGCCAACTTCCTGCTGTGAAAGAGTGAATAGGGAACTAGGACTGGTACTCTGCCCTCTTTGCCACCCCCCACATTCCTCTGTTGACACTTACCCTCTGCTCCTTCTGCTTCCCTTCCAGTGAAGCCCACCACAGTCAGTGTTGAGATCACTGTCAACAGCCTGGGCCCTATCTCTGCCGTGGACATGGTAAGTACTGATTTGATTACACTCTTTTTGAGGCCAGGGGTTGACCTATGGGGCTTGTCACATGTTTGTTCTTTCTACTCTTTGTTTCTATCACAACTGCAAGAAGTTTGGTTGGTTTTGGAGGGAGGGAGAAATTTTAATTGTTTCTACCTTGAGAATGAGGCTGGAAAAGGTAAGTCTCTTGCTGCATGAAAAGGACTTCTGCTGTCGTGACTAGATCTTCCAGATCTCCATTCAAAATAAAAATAAAGCAACTTGAAACACTGCAGTGGAATGCCTCTTTCTTTCTGATAATTATTTGTATGACTGTGAGTCTGTGCTTGCCAGGTGTTGCTCTGTGATTGTTTCTTTGACTGTGTCCTACTTCCTTCTTCCCTCCTGGTATTTACCACAGGTATTTGTGTGAGTGTCCTTACTGGCCCCAGTCTTCATATTAGCCATATCCCAGCCCTCCTGCCAAGGGTGCAGCTCAACTTCACAGTCCAGCAAGCATGGCCTTCCATGGCTCTGAACTTCTTCACCCCTTTACAGAACATATGCTAAAATATGAACGTTCCCAGACTAGCCCGAGCCTGTGAGCTGAGCTTTGCTCAAGCAGTCTCCTATTTCAGATGCCTTTGCTCTGTTTTCCTGCTTGTCACAAGCCTTTTGTCTCAGAGTCCAGCTTAGAAAATATTTTATTCATGGCAACTTCCCTGATGCCTGCAGCCATTAATGTCACCCTTTCTACACCACACTGCATTCTGGGCACTTGCATATTTCTACCCTATAAGCTTGTTTTTGTGCCTCTTCAGTTCATGGTAATTATTTGGTGTATGTCTGTCTTGCTGTGTCCACCATGGATGCCAAGGGCTAGTATCAATTAGCTGGCCAAATGTGTAATGAAAGATGCTCTGTGAAAGTCACTTGTATCTTCAGAGCCTGACAATGAGGAAGGCTTTGATCACCAGCATCATCATACTTGAAGACCTGGTTTGACCAAGGGTAGACACAGCTTTCACACACCCACCAGTTCCCAGAAAACACAGTGTGATCAGGTGAGACTTGACTTTCAGGTGGGCCTTGCAACATGGGTAACCCTGAGGGAAGATACCGTAGTCTGGTTCTCTATACTCAGATAATTTGTTAAAGCTGTGGGAGGCTCCTGTTCTTTTAAGGCTTGCTTTCTTCTGGTATACTTGATGAGGGAGATGTAGGTTTCTGCTACTCAGGGACAGAATACACTATTACTCAGAGCATACTTGTCTCTGTGGATCCTCATGGTAGACTGAGTGGTAACTCGGGCTGCCGTTAAGGATCCCTTTAACTTTTGAGGTACCAGAGCCTCCCAGCAGGTCGTGAGTCTTTTTGTTAGTTACAGTCAGGGTAGTTGTTGGAGGGGAATTTGAGGCCCCGCCAGCCAATCAGACATGTTGAATGCAAGCCTTGTCCTCAGAAAACACTGCCTGAGCTCAAGGCATATGGATTTGAATCAGATATTTCACCAGTCTCCTGGCTGATCTCAGAAACACCTAGTCTGAGCTTAAAAGGCAATGATCAGACTACGCTCCACGACCCATCACAATATCACCAATGGCCTATAGTGTTTCTGGCTGTGGTAATTATTATTGGAGGTGATTTGAATCAAGACACTTCCTAAATACTGAGTTTCTTGTTTCAGCTAAGCTAAAAAGAATCAGCTGTACATTTCTAGTTCCCTTATCAAACCAGGAAAATATTGGAACACTAGTGTCCAGTTGATGTGTAAAAAAATTACAGCTGGTATCGTGTTAACTAGAAGTTAAGTGCTCATTTGAACTCTTCATCGCAGACCATGAGCACAGTGTGGGTATGGAGTGTAAAGCTTCCCCCAGCTGCCAAGCAGTTCATGTGCCCCGTGGACTGAGGAGACCGCTGATCGACCTGGGGCCTCTAGCTTCTGAGAATGTGGGGACAGTGTGAAGGCCCTTTGTGAAGGCAGGCAGAGTGCAGTCAGGTAGAGTGGGCTGCAGGGCTCCCACGCAAGTGATCGGCAGACTCTCGAGCGTTTGTCTGTTTCTCTGGCCTGCTCTAGGGCAAAGCTTTGGTAAGGGTGCTGTGAGCAGTACAGTACAGAGTGCTGCCATTTTGTGCGACTCCAGACAGCTCCCTACACCTTCAGGCCTCACCTGCCCAATCTTTAAAGTAAAGGAGGTGGATGAGCCCTCAAAGTTGTAGTTCCGACATGTGCTGTTCAAACTGCTTGCCGTGCTGTTGCAGTCTGTCTTTCTGCTTTCAATACCACAGGGGCATGTTTCGAGCTCTTGTGCTTCTTTCTACTAAACATCCTTCCTGATGGTTCACAGACAGTGTGTGGGATAGATAATATCTACAGAGCAAATAATCATGATGTGTCTATGCATATGCACACATACATTCAGAGGTTAGGGGCACTTGTTTGAAAGGCAAAACAAAACAAAGCTCAAAAATGATTCTCCTTGTTTAAAAAGCATGAGACTGGATAGACATTTCTCTTGCGACTCAAAGTACTTCATTTTTAATATAATTCCAAGGAATGAAGGATCAAGGTTAATTAGCATCTGTGCTCCCCAAATAAAAGCCGAAAGGAGAAACTTGGCTGTATACAATCAAAAGTGTGTGTGCTTATAAGTGTGTCAAATGCTTTAGAACTAAGATATCTGCTTTGCTATGGCAGTGTGGGGCTGAAAGGATGTCTGCCTCACAGGAGCAGCACTGCAGCCCTGCAGAGGTGACGGGCCTGGCCCATGCAGTTGAGTCACCCTCAGCATTTGTAAGTGAAATGTATCTTCCCAGACTGGTAGCATATCTATTTAGGAATGCCACTGTCCTTTGGGGGTGCCTAGAATAGAAAACTTAAAGGCTGTTTTCTGCTATACACACCTGACTGGAAATCAAAGGGCCTAGTAACGGGGCCTTTGGCCACTGGTAGGGAAAGGATCTCAACATGAGGGCCGAACACTGGCTGGTTGGAGGAGGCACTCCAAAATTAGCTCCAGCTCCCCATTTAATGAATAGAATAACAGGCAAATGAATATGTTTCTAATATGTCTTTTTCCATATTTCCTTAAAACCCATTTCTAGGGCACATTTGGTTTTCTGTACCATCACTCAGAAGACTCAGTCTTCTTTATTTTGACACAATTCCGTAATTATGTTCTAGAGTGTGGGCATAGTTTGGAGAAGTGTCATTTTTAGTGACCAAGTCCTATGTTGTTTCTTAGCTTTCCTGTGAAATGTTCTTTTATTAATTTATGAGGAAAGATGAAAAACAAAAAAGACTGGTTGCGTGTAGCTTATGTCCTTAGACATGTGCTGATGTGGAGCCTCCAGACCTAGGGTATCAGTGGTAGGGTGGGTAGGGTTATGGGAAAAAATGAGAATTAAGTTGTGTCTTATACTGGTACAAATGCCCATTGTGAAGTGCAATTATGATGTGTATATGTAATGTACCAATAAAGATTTCAGTTAAAAAAAAAAGATCACCAAATTTTTACCCACTCTACTGTTTTATTGATGTGGAGTTCCCAGATACCTAGAAATCATCGGCATCCTTGACCCTACACAAAAAAGGTGATGAAAATATATGGTAAATGCTTGCATTAAAATTTATTACTGTAACATACATTGCCATGAGTTTGAGTACTTTCCCCGTCATTGTCGCCATTTTCTGAAGCAGTTCCGCAAGTGCCTTTTTGTGTGTGTCTTCATGAGACCTGATTAAAAAAAATAGTCAATGCTTCTGCCAAGTGCCATCCAAAGGAAAGGTGGACTTGTAAAAATATTATGGTGTGTCCTCATCCACCCTTATTCACTGAATCTGGCACCCTGTGACATCTGGCTTTCCCCAGGGTCATAATGATCATGAAAGGAAAGTCTAATGCAAGATATAGAGGTAGCTATGAGATTGCAGCTAAAGACACTCAGGAAAGAGGACTTCCAGGATTGTTTCAGAAGGTGGCAAGAAGGATGGGATAAGTGTGTTCAAAGTAGGAAGAAGTATTTGGAGGGAGATTAGTGCCATTGTGTTTTTACTGTCATGTCTGCCCCTCAGCTGGGCAATACACTTTTTCCCAAATGGTGGAATTACTCCACAATATGTAGTGTTTCTTATAGAGTAAACAGCAAAAGTAAAAAATGAGTAATAGTGCCATGGGCTAAGTTCTGTGAGATGTGTGTGGACCCTTGGAGGTATGAGACTGTTTGCATTTTGGCAAATAGTCACATATGAGTAGTGTGTCAATTGATTCTGCAGTCTTTGGAGATATGTTGGTGAAACAAATGGTGGGGTTGAAGAAACTGAAAGCTTTTAGTCATGAATGTTCCTTGTAGAAAAAAGAAATCTCAAAAGGATATGGTTCTAATCTTCAGGTGCCTTTCTTCAATTCATTATTGCCTCTAAGATGCACAACCAATTTAAATCATGGTTTGTTAAGATAAAGGGGAAAATGTGACATTAAAAATGTATCTCCATTGGAAGAATGACCCTGGTTTCTAAAATGTGGGGAAAGTCGTCTTAAATCTGTTTCTGGAGATCTGCCCTCTGGAACAGGACTGGACGTACTCCGTGAGCATCCAGAGGGTGGGTGGAAAGGGGATTGCTAAGTAGAAGTAGGGAGCTTCATTTAAGACAAACCTTTCTAATTATGAGTTGCGACAATGGTGTTAACTGTTGCATGACGTGGAGGCCTTGTTCCCTTTGCTGTGGTAGTCTGGGAGGCCTGGCTGACTTCTCAGATGGGATCACTGGGCTTGGTAACCTCTCAGTCCCTCCAGTCCTGATGCTGAATGAGTCTCTGGGCACTAGATAGGGACCTTATCCCACTCACACTTCCTGGTCTAGTGCTTCATGCATTCTACCACATTGCCTTTAGGATTAAAGGTTAGGAGGTGGCAAACAATATATTTGTGTGTGAATGTTCTTTATCTGCTCAGTCCCACGAGTCTGGCTTTCTGTCCTTCCCATCAGGATTACACCGTTGACCTCTTCTTCTATCAGAGTTGGTACGACGAACGCCTTTGTTACAGTGGCAACCTCGAGACCCTTGTTCTGAATGGCGATTTGGTGAGGCAGTTGTGGATCCCGGACACTTTCTTTAGGAATGCTAAGGACAGCATGTTGCATAGCACCACCTTGCCAAACCAGATGGTCCGCATCTACAAAGATGGCAGGGTGTTGTACGGAGTTAGGTACGTTAACCCTCTAATGTCTCACCTCTTAGAATCCTGCCTCCCTTTTTGGAATCCAGCCAGACTTGTGTGCAGAGACCTCATTCTGAATAATATTCCTAAGGGAGGACCTAGTTAGTTTTCCTAGACCATAAGCTCAATCTCTTCATGTAAACAGAGGCACTGAGACTTTAAAATATTAAAGAAAAGCAAAATTGTGTTTCAAGTCACAGACCAGATATGCGGCAGAACTGGGGTTACTCCCCAGTTACTTGGCTTCCAGTGCAGAACTCCCTCAAATAGAATGTACCGGTACAACTGCACTGCCTGGACACTTCCGCCCTAGGTGGACAATGGATGTAAAAGCACGTCCATGGTGGTGGAATTGTCAAGGCGGAGCAGCAAAACAGCGGTTGAAACCCAAGAGCAGGCTATATACTGTCAGGGGAAAGCGGTGTGTCATTGATGAGAGTAGGGGTGGGAGGTGGTAGAGAGTGGGGAGGATATTTTCAGGACCTAGAAAGTAGACTGGGCAAAAAACAGAAGTCCATCAAAGTTCATATAATTTTCAGATGATGGAGCCCAAAGTAATTAAGTACTTCATGCTGTACTTCTCCTCTTTTTGTCTCTCCTTTGAGCTTTGGTTCTTAAATTCTGCTGTTGCCATTCATTGGTGGTGGCCCACAGGTCAAAGCTGGATGAACACCTAAATGCTCAGAGCCAGCCTAATGAGGCTCCTCTCTCCCTTCCAGGATGACCATTGAGGCGAGATGCTCACTCCAAATGTTCAAATTTCCAATGGATTCTCACTCTTGCCCTCTGTCTTTCTCTAGCTGTGAGTACCTTCTTAGGTTTCGGGGAGCCCAGAGATATGTTGGGCCCCCTCTTTTTCTCATTTTTGCCTTCTACATTGTTCTGCTTCTGCTTTTCTCCTAAGATGGTGCCAAAGGGGTGCCAAGTCTCCACCCTCCACCCCGCATCCTCAGCTTCTTCCTTGTGCTCCTCTATCCGGGCCTCATGCTTCCTTCCTTCTTCTTCCTTGCACCCACCTCAAGTGAGATACCTGCTTCTGAGCTGTATTTCAAATATGTCTGCTTCTCTCCATCTCTGCTGCCGTTACCTTGGCTTAGGCTTTTGCTGCCTTCCGTTTGGACTTTTGCAACATATTCGCTTTGGAATGGAACATACCCTAAACGGAGTTTATTGTCTCCTCCCAACCCCTGCCTCCCAAACAAACATGTTGCTTCTGCGTTTCCACCTGTCTCACTGATGCCAAGAACTTTGATGCTTCCCTTGTCTCCAACCTCCTGTATCTAATCAATCAGTTGCTGTTCCCTCCCAATTCTCTATCTGCCCTTGCTCAGCTTCTGTTTCTCTGTATTCTGAATGTCACAGCTTTGACTCCTGCATTCATTCATTTTATTGTGCTTGGATTGCTGCAATGGCCTCTCATAGCTGGCCAACTTGCTAACCTGCTGACCTCATATAAAACCAGTGTGACCTGGCTGAAGTCACTTCTTCATTTGCAATCTTTCCTTAAATCTGATGGATCAATCCCAGATTCCTTAAAATGATTCTTAGAGCACTTCACGAATGGGTCCCTGCTCCCTTCTCCTAGCCAGCTCATCCTCTGTGAGGTTGCCATACTGAAATTTTGCCATTTCCATAATAGACAAGGCATTTCACCTACAGTATTGCGCCTCATCCCTTCACAGTCATCCACACAGAAATGTTTACTTGACTTTGAAGATTTTCTGGGGGTGTCACCTTCTCTGGAAAGTCTTTTCCGAGTGTGCTCCCCAGTGATATTTATTCCCTTACTTTGTTTTCTCACTGTTCTATGGGTAGACATTTTCTAGAGCAACTCCAAAAATCACAGCTATGTGCCACTCACTAAAATGTAGTTATTTAAGGGCAGGGCCATGCCCTGCTCATCTGTGTATTTGCAGCCGAGGGCCTGGTACTGAGGAGTACTCAGTCAATGCACTTATTGAATGGACTTCAACAATCAGGTAAGAAAATCTGAGTCCCAGAGCTGGGAAGGCCAAAGTCAGAACTCCAAGGCATTGCTCAGGCTGACTCCATGTTGGACAGGACATTGCCTGTGCTTCCATCTGACCCTTCTTTCTCTGTTGCTTTCCAGTTGCCTATCCCGAGACTGACATGATCTACAAGTGGATGGATTTCAAGCTTGAAATCAATGAGAAGAACTCCTGGAAGCTCTTCCAGTTTGAGCTTACGAGAGTGACCAATAAAAGTGAAACTGTCACCACCCCAGCTGGTAAGTGTGCCATGGAAGCCAGGGATAGGCACAGTCCCAGGAAGGTGGTAGGCATACATGGAGATGGCCATCTGTGTGGATGTTGTGCACCCACTCCATCAGGAACCGGCTCCTGTCTTGTAAATGCTGAATACTTACAACTGTTTGCAGAGGAAACTGAGACTTTGTAACTATGTCTCAGTCTCATCTGCAAAGAAGTAAGTGTTTTGCCAAGCCTCTTGAGAGGTTAGGTAAGTAGATAAAGTTTTGTTGTTGTAAGATTTTTGCAACCAGCTTTTCATGTGAACTTCTCAGTTTCAAGGTCTTTGTTACAACACTGAGCTACTTGGATGGCTAGGGAATGGAGCTCATGTGAGGTCTCCACATCTAGAATGAGCCCAAGCTGGCCGGATGGGAAGTAAGGTTTTTCTTAATGGGAGGTAGAGACTAGATTTGTAGTGGTAGCTGAGATAGTGAAGGAGATTAAGATGCTACAATGGCTGTTACGCTAATATTTATCTTAGAGAAGCAGCTCTGAATAAACACACATTTCTGTCAAATAATTCCTAATCACCACTGATTTTCTGATCCTGTCCTTATCAGTGGCAAAGGGGAGCGTCCTCGGTCTATTAACTTTCAGGTCCCAATTAGGTGTGATCTGTATGAGGAGCCAAGAAACCCTTCTAGGATGCTTCCAGAGCATCCCTGGAAACCTTCTTCATATATACTGACCAAGTTCAGGGCAGTGGAGGCATCACCTCATGGTCTCCAGAATATGGATGTAATGAGTCACTGTAGCCACCATCTGTCCTGGGAGCCATATTACTTTGCTTCTGTGGGGTTAAGCAGAAAATTTCCCTTTACCTTACTTGTTGAGTTAGTGACTAGGTAAAGGACAGCTCATCCTCCCTGTAGCCACCATCTGTCCTAGGAGCCATATTACTTTGCTTCTGTGGGGTTAAGCAGAAAATTTCCCTTTACTTTACTTGTTGAGTTAGTGACTAGGTAAAGGACAGCTCATCCTTACCTGGATAGAGCTTTGCTTGCATAATCCTAGGCAGGAGGCAAGGGCTGCTTTACAAATGCTTTCATTTTTCCTGGGGGTTCTGGGGAAGCAATTCTACTACCTTTATCAACATCATGGCTCTTCTGCCACCTAACCATGGGCCTATCTCTTAGCTATCTGTACCTCAGTTTCTCCAGATAGGTGAGGACTCATCATCAAAGGAGGCAAAGGAGATAAGGCCAGAGAGCTTTTAAATCACTAGTGGTTCCATTTGGTAGATGATTGTACATTGTTTCAAAATGGTGCCCTAGTGACTACAAAGCCCTAAGGCCAGCATCGCCGCCAGATCAGTGACACTAGGTACGTACCAGGTCTTCTTTCTCTCCTTCTGGACATGGTTTTTCTGGGTCAGTGTGATCTTCAAGGCTGTTTTCAAACTGTTTCAGTCCACTCCTGCTCTCTTTCTGGATCGGACTTCCACACTTACCTCCTAGTGGTTCACAATGCAGTGCTAACTTGTTACTCTGGTCACCTTGGGTCTTGGGCCAGAGGACATCTTCATCAAGAGGTCTCAGAAAATCCACCTCTGCTCCTAGTGAGCAAATCATCCTCGCCTGACAGGTTTGGAGCTCCTTTGGAATCTTACAGCAGTCAGTTGTTGACTGACTTGCAAGGAGTTTTCTTCCTTCTCCAGAGGCCTGTGCCCATTAGGAAACTCACCGTGGCCATCTAAATTTGGGATTTTGGAACTTTTACCGATTGCACCTAATTCTTTTTCCCCAGTACTATCCAACTTACATTAAGTCCAGTCACTCTTACAGTAGGTCAAAATTAAAAGACCCATGTTCCCTTAGACCTAGATCATACTCTGTTGTAGATTCCACAGCCCTAGTTTATTTTTCTCTTCAAAGCCTTGGAGCTACCCATCCTCCTATTCCAAGTCTTCTGGACCTTTAATTATTTTCTCACCCACAGTGCAGTGATCAACCATGATCTTGGCAAAGCAGAGAAGAGTATGACCAGCAAACATCTTTAGTATTTTTTTCTCTTGCTTTGACTCCTCAGCTCCATGTTCTTTTCTTTCCTTAATCCAGTTTCTTCACTCCTTAGGAAAAAGGATATGTGTGTTAGCATTCTTCTCATAACTTTCAAAAACAAATTTTCAAGTTCTCACAAGTGGATAAGATTTTTGGCCAGGATAAACAAGATTAAAGCAGAGAAATCCAATAAAATAATGAACCCCTTTTTGACAGGCACATGTAAACTCAACAGTTTTGCGGGGACTTGAGGCGGTTATGCATGATTAGCAAGCTCTTACATTGTAATCAAAACCCCAGGGCAAGAGCACCAGGACCTTGACCAATACATTCTGGCCAGTGTTCTCTGCCACATCAGTAGAGGCATGGTGGGCTCACAGCTCCTACTCTGCAACCAGGTTTCCCACTGTTCTTGGCCACTTCACCTTTCTTCCAGAAGAGTCTGAGAAGTGTTGCTCCCTAAGTGTCAGTACTGCCAAGGTGAATGGATAAGGTTTCTCTCTTTCAGCTGCAGCTCACCTAGACCTGTTTGTGGGTGATCTCCTTTGCAGGGGCAGGTTTGTGTTCTGGCCCTCTTTTCATGCCCGTCGGGGACAGCAACAAGAATTGTTGAACACCCACTGGTTTCCAGGCTACTCCAGGCTAAAATGGGCAGAGGCTAACCTGTAAGGCTAAATGAGCCATGCCTTTGAGGGATTTCAGAGCCCACCTATCAAGGCCAAGGAATTATATGAGATCACTGAAGTGGGAGTCTGGACATACATTTCATAAATGACCCAGAACTGGAGCTCCTAGAAATATATTGTGATATTGATAGTGAAAAGTGATCTTCTGCATTATACTGGACCTAGATCATGTTATGTTACAGTCTCCCCAGCTGTACTTCATTTTTCTCCCTTGCTCTTCAAAGCTTTGAGTCCACCCAAAGCTTTTAGTCCCAGTCTTCTGAACTCAGAAAAGCCCAAAGGAGCCTTGGAGGCAGGATAGCATACAGAGAGTGTGGGGCGGATGTGTCAAAGCACCGGCAGCTTAAAGATACAATGGGATATGCCAACTGGAGATGCGAGCTGGCATCAGGCCCTGTGGGAGCCATTGCTGTCTAGCGTGAGAGCAGAGGAATGTGAAGACATTAGACTAACTGATTTTTTCACTTTAATCTGACTCTCCTGCCACCCTGAAAACGCAGCTGTTGAGCTGAGACAGTGAACTGACAAAGAATCAATGGATCTGGCCTTAATTCAGCTCTCATCTAGTTTCTCACTAAGTCTCTCCTCTGTGCTCCTTTTGGTCCTATGTGTGGTGCACTGTTCCAGTGTGCCTCTGTTGTAGGATGGTGTCAGGGAATCCCATGAGTCGAGCAGTAGGATTCTTACTGTATATGCTGCATATCACACAATGAGCTTTTTATGTTTTCCAGGTAACTTCATGGTTATGACATTTGACTTCAATCTAATTAGGAAGTTTGGCTATGTTGCCCTCCAAAACTACATTCCTTCTTCTGTGACCACGATACTGTCCTGGGTTTCCTTTTGGATCCGTAGAGACTCTGCTCCAGCTAGGACCTCTTTAGGTGAGAGCATAAGGTGAATGTGCACAGGGACACAGATAACTTGGCTTGACTGGGCAGACTTTCCCTGTCACATGTCCTGCAAGCAGTTTCGCTTAGGAGCTTAACCTCCATTCTTACCCTTGCAGGGATCACCTCCATACTCACTATGACTACTTTGGGTACATTTTCCCGGAAGAATTTCCCTCGTGTTTCCTACGTCACAGTCTTGGACCTCTACATTGCCATTTGTTTCATCTTCTGCTTCTGCTCGCTGTTGGAATACGCCGTCCTCAACTTCCTCTTCTTCACCCAGAGGAAACCCAACGCTTCTCCATTACTCCGCCATGTAAGACATGGGTATGGGAATGATGGCAAGGTTTTAGAGTGTGGAGGGTTGGCAGCAAGGGCAGTAAGGGTGCGGCACATAGTGGCCAGCTTCCCAAGTGCTGGGGAGTTAGCAAGAGTTGTGGGGGAAATCAGCTTGTTGATGTGATTGGAATGCCAGTGTGCCAACGACAGAGTTTATAGAAAGCCTTAAACTCATAGGTGTGGCTTGCCTTCCTTTGACTATTCCCTTTCCTTTCCTTTCCTTGTCCACTGCAGCCTCCTATCAGCAGTGCCCACTCGCGTGCTCTTGCTCGTGCACGTGCCCGTCAGCAGGAGGAGGTGTTTATGTGCGAGATTGTTACATCGGAGGGAAGCGATATAGAGGAATGTGTGTTTTCCTCAGCGGAGGAGCAGCCCAACCCACATCCTACTGAGACCCACCGCGGAAGGGTCTCTGGATGCTTTGAGCCCTTCAAGAAATATTTCTGCATGGCCTCTCATTGCAACGCCCCTACCTGGCAGAAGGGCCGCCTTCGCATCCACCTCTACCGCATGGATAACTACGCGCGAGTTATTTTCCCGGCCGCCTTCTTCATCTTCAACGTGATCTACTGGACTGTTTGCCTTAACCTGTAGGTGCCAGTAGGCAACCTGTGAGGTGGACTCCTCAGTTCCCTGGGAGAACCCGAGCCCGTTTGCCAAGGGAGTTGGGGGACAGCAGCAGCAGAAGCAGCAGGAGTACCTAGAGTCCTTTTCCTTCCTTGTTTTCCAAATGCAAGCCTGTGAAGTTTATTTTGGATGGCTCTCTCCTCCCCAGCCCCTTCATTCGGTCTGAGCACCCCTGTACAGAGAACCTCACCCCGTCTCTACTTGAGAGCGGCATTCGCAATGCTGAGTCTTCGGGATCGAAGGCTCTTAATGCTCAACTTCCTAAAACCCTGCCCATCTGTGAGCAGATTGGCTCACTCTCAGCCGTGCTGACAATCACTGCCTTTTTCCAGGAACCCGTTACTGCCTTTGTGGTGCTACAAGGCCAGCTCAGGCCTCAGCCTCAAAGTGCACAGACCAGCTATTTGCCTGATCCTAACACCTCCTTAAAGGGCTAGACAAGAGTACAGGAGGACCCTATCCTGGTTTTTCCCTTCCCTGCAGATAGACAGACACTGGTGGTGTCTTTAGGAGGAGAGGAGCCAGCAAGTGGAAGTTTTGGGGACAGTATCCCTCCCTCTGCTGCTGTAACACCTCCCTCCCCCTCCCGCTTCCATCCGCGCCGCCAGTCCAATGCCCTGCATCCAGTGGGTATCTGTCTATATTGGTATGTGATGATAGTTATTACCCCTGCTTTTTTGCACCCTCTTCCTCTTCTTTGACCCTTGTGATTCTTTCTGTAACTTTCCCAGTGACTTTCCCAGCCCTGTCCAGGTGCTAGGCTTTGGTAATCTCCTGGGGCCAAGAAACGAAAGAAACTCTGCTTTGCAGTGGGAATTAACCACCATGAATTGGTGCCCACCTTGGGCACAGTTGGAGTTTGACAGCTTCCTTGGCCCCGGGCCCCATGAGCCAGTCAACTCTCCCTGGGGCACTCACAATTACACCCAGTCAATTGAATTCCCTTCTATCTGTACAGCACTTTACCTCCAGAGAAGCATTTTTGACAAACCCTTTCTATTTGGAGCCTCACTGTGGCCCTGTGACAGTCTCAGGGCAGGACTTTAATCCCCGTTTTGCAGATGGAAAACCCGAGGCACAGATTTCTTTTGGACTGTGGACCTCACTGGAAGCCACTCAGGAGCCCACTGTCATCCTTTAGGCTACACCACAGGGCTAGGCAGCTCTGTTTACCACAATTTGATTTGTTTGCCTCTTGGCAGCTTTGGCCTGCCCCACACCTGGGCCTCCGGTGCTCAGACTGCCCCCCAGATGTACCTTCTCCTGGCTCCCTCACCCAGTGAGATGAATTCGAACCATCGCCCCAATGCTTGTATATGCTAAATGAAATCTGTGTCTGTGTTTTGAGGGGGTGGGTAGGGCAGGGACCCATCTGCTTTCTGTCACTATCATCTGAAAAGGGGAATATGTAAATAAAGCAATCCGCAGATGTTCAAGATGTGGCTCATTTCTTCGACATTCAAGTTTGTTCCCAGTTCACATTATCAAACTTTGTCTATTCCTCTCTACCATATGTGACCTCCAGACATGTCAGCTGCCAGGCACACACAGAGGAAGAGCAAGGGAAATAGAGTGGGTGTGTGGCTCCCTTCCCAGATCTCCTGACTTGCTCCTGTGCCTGTTCCTGGGGCACCACTTCCTTTTCCCACCACCCTTGCCTCTCCCCTTGGCGGGACACCACTGTGCTCACGCCACCATAGACAGAAGCACAAAGAAAGAGAGATTCATTTCTTATAATACAACCAGCCAGTAGTGGGATCCTAGAAATCCTAATGCACTGCCTCGGTGTGCAGCATGCCTAGAGACCTGGGTTGATTCACTCTTGAAAAGTTATTTAAAAAGTGTTGGTCCTGGCATCCTGTGAGAATTCTAGCTCTGAAGGAAATCAAGCAATAACAGCAACTAGGAGGAGACAAAAATGGTGTTTGATCAGCTGACATCTGTCCTAAAGTCCTCAGAATCCTGCTTAACCACTTTTCTATAAGAAACTCACATCTTTACCATGAACTGTGATGCCCTAACCAACCAAAAATGCTAAGTAACCACGCTGAAACAAGGAAAATAGTTTCTTGGTTTTACTTTTATGAGAATGATGCAGGTGAAAACATGGCAGCCTGGCCCCTGTGAATGAAACAGGAGCAGTGAGGATCAGATTCTTTAATTTCACTACAATAAAGCTTAGAACACAGAAAACCCATACTCCTTATAAATCTTAGAAAGCTCACATAATCAATTCTTTTAAAATGAGAAAATTCAAACCAGAATTGGATGAATATGTGAAAAATTCATGACCTGAGCGTGGTGGCACACCCTTGTAATCTTAGCACTCTGGAGGCAGAAACAGGAGGATCACAGTGAATCTGAGCCCAGTGAGAGCTACACAGTGAGTTCAAGGCCAGCCTGGATTATATAGAGACCCTGCTTCAAACAAATAACAAACAAATCCAAACTAATGGAGAAAGTGTTACATGCTAAAGCTAGTGGGATACAGCTACCATTGCACTTACAGAAAAATTCACAGCATAAGCATTTTAATTACTAACCACAATGGAAAAGAAATGTGTTAAGTACTGGAAATGAGAATTTGGAAAAAGGATGAAAATATTACTCTTCAGAAAAGTTTTGAAGAATAAACAATATAATAATTATATATTGTTTATATAATAGTGTAAGTGATATGAAGATAACCAGTATCTGCAAAACAATGAACAAACTCAAGTACCTACCTTTCTTTTCACATCCAAATTACAAATATATGTTCAGAAAGTCTTTCCCTAAGCCAGTGTCTTCAAGAGTTTTACCTAACCTGTTTTGTAGCAGGTTTAGTGTGTCTGTTGTAATATTTAGGTCTCTAATCCACTTTGATTTTAACTTGATACACAGTGAAAGAGATAGGTCTACCTTTAGTCTTTGGCAAATTAAAGCCCAGTTTTTCCAGTACCATTTGTTAAAGAGGCTGTCTTTCCTCCATTGAGGATTTTTGGCTCCTTTGTCAAAGATGAAGTGGCTCAGTGTGTCTAGAGTAGTTTCTGGATCATCTAATCTACTCCATTGATCCTCAGGTCTGTTACTTTGCCAGTACCATGCACTTTTTATCACAGTGGCTTTATAGTATAGTTTCAGGTTCGGGATTATAATACCCTCCACCATGTCCTTGTTGATTAGAATTGCTTTCGCTGTTCTAGGTCTTTTGTGATTCCAGATGAATGTTTGGATTTTTTTTCTAGATATGTGCAATATGCTGCTGGGATTTCAATCAGGATTGCATTGAATCTATGTAGTAGTTGTGGGGGTATAGCCATTAACAGATATATGAAGGATTTGAAAAGTTTTTTAAGAAAACCCCAAAGGTCCTCCAGGATAATATAGGTGAATATATGTATATTTGGGGGATAGGAAGTACCATTCTAAGCTTGAAAAACACTAGAAATTATAAAGATTGAAAAAAATAAGCCCATGCTAAGAAATAATTATTTAAAAGCCCCAAACTGTATAGCAAAACACAGTATCACGAGTCAGTTTTTCTGGGAAACACTCAGATCTAGATTGGAATGCAAGAAGCTGATTGGAGATTCTGCTTAGGTCAGCACCCCTGGGGGGAAGAACTAAGGGCAAGACCCAGTGGAGAGTCAACATAGCTGCGATGTAGGCACAAAGACCTCCACTGAGACACATGGCAATTCTGGAGCTGGCTGTGTAGTCCTCCCCAGTTGTCACCAGTTAGAGCCAAGGATCAGGCCTTTCAAGCCCTTTACTGAATGTGAACACGAATTTGGAAAGTCAGGAACTGGGATGTGTCTGAGAGAGACTTGCTTCCCGTGCAGGTGTCAAAATTCACTCTTTACAAAAGTCCATTGACTTACTCCTTCTCCTTGTTCTTTTTCAAAGACATTTCTCCCAATAAATCTCTTGCTCTTCTAATCACATCTTGGTGCTTGTTTCCCAGATGACCTTAAGTAGTGCTCCTGACACTAGAAATAATATGATCAAAGCGCACAGTGAGTGTAGGTTCTAAAAGTGCATGACTCATTGGCAAGGAACAACTCACTTCGTGTAGTATACAGAGTACAGATCGTACCTGGCACACCTCAGGGCCAAATCTTAAAGATTTCATGGTGGCCACCTGGACAAAACATCCCAATGAAGGAAATCCTTTTATTGAGCCAGGCATTTGAAAACTGCAGAGAGAGCACTGTTATACAAAGAGTAGAGCTGGTCAGCCATTGCCAATTTGTATCGATGCCATACAGAAACAAAGAGAAGCTGAAGATCATTAACAGAAGTTAAAAGGTAAGTGGGAGAGTTAAAGAGTCCTTTTGGGAACTTGCATAGAGGACTTTATCTCCCCCAATGGAAGAGCAACCATAGATGAGCAACAAAATATTACCCTTCAAAATTTCTAGAGATGAACTGAACATTTAGCCAGGACTTCTTAGGTTAAAATGATGACTTTGTTTAGGAAAACATGGAACTCTCAAACAATGAGTGGGGCAACCTGGATAGGTGCCATCAAGGATTGAGACTCTGTGGCTCTCTCAGAATTCCAGAGCCTACAGAGGTGTCTACCCTCTCCTGTTGAGAACTAGCATTTCTGCTGTACTGGAAGATTCATGAGAGACATTCATCAGGGGAGCAGGTGTTCTTTCTGGAAGCTGCTCAGCTTCCTGACCTGGCAGCTAAACCAATAACTAGAGCTAAATCCACGCATAATAACTAAGGAAATCTTAGGTCTGATGAGGAGGAAAAATGGGGTGGGGGTTTCAGGGCTGGGGGAAAGAGGAAAAATGATAATCAAGTCATGTCATATTCTGGTACAAACTCTCAATGTTGAATGCGATGAAGACCTGTATTCATAATGTACCAATAAAGATTTGAATTTTTTTTAATAGGTTAGCTTGCATATTCCCAAAGCCTGGGGAGTAGTACTGGGACTTGGTTTTGAGGGCCGGTAGATCAAATTGATAACCAGAAAATCATTGACTTGATGGTTTCTCAAGACATGAGATTTTTGTCCTGGCAAGAAACCTAGACTGATTCCCTGAAGACCACAGAAAGTGATCACCAGCACCGAATGAAGTGGGAATGCTGGAGTTACACTGAAGGACACTAAAGTCAGAGAGACAAAGGCCGGAGGAAATGAGCCTGTTACAAAGGAGATGTTGGTTCTATTTAGTAGGTGAGTCCAGAAGACTCTCACACATAGAGATTACGTTTCATAAGGAATATGAAATTCTGCAAGGCCATTGTGAATGCAGTGTTAGAGAGGCATCAGTATTACGAAAAAGCTCAATCAGTAGTGATTCTCCTCTGCAAGCCAATGCTGACCAAAGCAGAGAAACAGACTTCAATGACCTTTGGTTTGGTAAAACAAAAATGCCTGAGACTGAGTGGCTTATCAATAGCACCAGAGGCTGGACACAGAAATATGGGATTTAATGTTTGCCCTGCTGGATCTGGGACTTGCTTCATTGTCATTCCTTTGTATCCTTTTCCTTGTACCTTTTGGAATGGTCACATTTATCTTATGCCATTGAATGTTGAAAATGTTTCACTTTCTTTTCTTTTTTACGGGGGATCACAGCTAAGAGCTTGCCTTAAATCCCAGAGGAGATTTGGAACTTGGACTTTTCAGCAATGCTGAAACTATTCGGACTTTGCCAACTCTTGAAGATAGACTAATGCTTTTTGCATAAAAGAATGTATATGAGTCTTTGAGGGGGCAGTGTGGATGTTATGGTCTGGGTCTAGATGTCCTCACAAAGCCTCATTCAGTCAGAAGTGGCTGAATGTGGAATGTGTGATGCTGGGATTGGAGGCATGTGTTTACTACACCACTACACGTGAGTGATAAGTTTGGCAATGCCCTTTTCCAGGTAGGGTAAATAAGACAAAAGGGGCAGAAAGGTGCTGTTAACCCTGTCTCCTCTGTTGCTCTTGCTATGGTGTGGGAGCCATAAACTGCCTCCTTTGTTACCTGTGCTACCTTGTGTGCACAATGTTGTTTATCCTCTGTGATCCCTGTTTGCTGTCCCAGCCTCTGAGCTAGCTAACTATGGAATGAAACCTCTGTGAAGTGTAAGCCAAATAAACCCCTTCCCTTCTAACTTTGGGTGTCAGGGATTTTGTCTCAGCAGCAAGAGAAAAATAGCTAACACATTGTATCAGAAAATGATATGCATTTTCCAGGGCTTGGTACAGATAGTTCTTGACTTATGAACTGTGTATGGAAGCAGATTGCCTTCAGACATACCCAAGCATAGGACCCTAGGAGTAGTCTTGCCTAAATTGAATCTATAAATCACTAGAGGACAAGAATAAATGTCACAACAGTAGTTCAGACATTCATGTTACAGCTGTCTAGCTCTCTTCCATCAACTCGTGCCAATGGTCAACTAATGAATCCTTTGCAGTTAACTAAAGGAGGAAAAGGCTAAGTTTCATTTGTAGACCATTTGTGTCCCATAAGGGCTGTGAGCTAAGAAATTGTGGAGGCTACGTTACAGTTACATGAGAAAGGTATTAAAAGTCAGTGGAGAGGAAAAATTTTCCACAGGGATGGAGCTGTACCAGGCAGCTTATAAACTTAACTTTGGAAGAACTGGAAAAAGTACATATGTATATACTATAAAAATAATGTGTGTACTTGTATAAAGAGTATAAACATATCATATATAGCAGTATATACAGTGAATGGAATGGATATGTATATATACATTCTTTGAATGGGTTCTACATTCAAAGAATAATTCATATCCAGAAACTAGGCAAGTGACCATAGACTTTTACTGAATGTCCTCTAATCTCCCTGATTACCCATCTTGATTTACCTTGTACTGATAGAGCAAAAGCCTTGGTACCTGCCACTGTGAAATGTTTTTCTAATAACTGTATGCGTACCTCTTTTCAAATCAAAACCTGACTGTGACTTTGACCTTTTTGCTCATTCTAGTAGTTGTCTTGCTTATGCCAGTTGCACCAACTACCCTATCATGCAATCCTATTATTGCAAGCAAAGAACTCAGTGTTCTATGACATGGTATTTTATTCACCACTTCCATCCACTCTGACTTTCTTATAGTCATTGTTGAACTTTATTCCCAGTACCAAGGATTAAACCCAAGGAACACTGAACTACATCCTCAGTCCTTTTTCAATTTTATTTTGAGATAGAGTCACTCGAAATCACCTAACCTGGGCTCAAATTTGCCATCCTCCTGCCTCTGCTTTCCAAGTAGCTAGATTTCTTAGTGTTTCTGGTACTTCTCTCATGAGTTCATGTCTTATTGCATTCACAAACACAGCAGCATCTTCCTAGTTTTCCTGTAGTCCTTTGGGTGAATTTTCCAGGCTGATGAAGGATATTCACTCTTCCATGATTATTTCTCTGAGGGCTTTGATCCTTGTTCCATTGTGTCTTCACAGTTATTGTGTTTGAGCTTGACAATGTAGGCCATTGCTCTTTCCATGCCAACAGCATGGTAAAACTATTTCCCAGGGTCCTTGCCAGACTATTATACTGCATATTACTTGAGTGTACTACTGTGCCTATAAAGTTTCCCTCATCCAGTGGTCCAGGTTTCCCTATTTTCCAGTGGTTCAGCTCTGTCACATCCCAGTCCCACACTTATTCTCATAGCTCTTAGTAGTATATTTTGGCTACATCCTGTACCTCCTTTGGAATATATTTCGTTTCATCTATTAGTTGATTCAACATTTTCCTGACCAGGTTACACTGTGCCTTAGCCTTAAGTATTACTGTGTGATACAAAGGAAGATGAGTAAAAGCAGATCTAGAGAGGATCTGGCCTCCAAGCAAGTATAGAGTATTATTATTTTTGTGTGTGTGTGTGTGTGTGAGACAGGATCTTGCTTTGTAGTTCAGGCTGGTCCTGAGCTCAGCCTCAAACTCACAGCAATCCTCCTGCCTTTGCCTCCTGAGTGCTGAGATTATAGGTGTGAGCCACCACCCCTGGCACTGAGGTATGTGGCACTGATTGCTGGTGGGTGTGAGTCACCATGCCTGGCATTGTTGTATGTGGTTACCAGGGATCAAACCCAGTAAGCACTTGCAAGGCAGGTGCCAGAACCACTGAGCTAAATCTCTGGCCCAGAGTATGATTTGTTTTAACAGGGAGAAATGGTTCCCTTCTAAAAGCCTAGTCAGTCCGGAAAAATTGGAGGGATCAAGATATCTGAATATATCAATTGGCTTGTTTCCAGTCCTTGTCAAAATTAGGATCCCAACTTTCATGTAGTTGATTTCCTGAAATCTAGAGTTTATCCTCTTCAATTTATAATGAAATAGTAGGTCTCATACTTGGATTTTTGTGTGTGCCTTCTGACTGAAGAAAGAGTCTCTAAATGTTGCCAAGAAGGGCCTCTACATTTTACATTTAACTTCTCTAATGGATAACTGATAACCTTAGTCCAGTGGCGGTGTACCTATGGCATGTGTGTTGTTTTCTTTTAAGATAAAAGATCATAATGGATGAGTTGGTTTTTTTCTAAACTAAAACCTCAGTATTGAGATTTCATGGAAATGTTATTACTTTGTGATAAAAGTGGGCTTTGAGTTGCAATTTGGGAACTTGAGGTCACCATCACTGTCTTAGATCTTTACTTGTTTTTCTCCAGTGTTTTTTTTTTTTCGCTCCTACTATCAGCTACTCATTCTAGCTTTCTTATATTTACTATTTTTCAAATACCTGATATTTTTCACTTGTGTTGAATTTTCTTTTAATGCAAAACATCCCCGTTTACCACCAATGAGTGTTATCAGTTCAACTACTGTATCAGTCAATACTAACTAGAGAAACAGATTTGGTGCAAGATATATACATATATAAGAATTTACAAGGTAGGGTTACAGTGGCTGCCCGCGAAGTTAAGTGTGGAAGAATGCAAAAGGGCTATGTGTGCACTGGAATGGATCTGAGGGATCCATTCAAGATGGAAGGCCTGGAGCTCACTGTAGTGTCCCATGCCAGTCCATATCGAGAACCTGAAAGCTCTGTGATGGAAGGCTGACAGGTCTGTATTTCCTTTTTATACCACTCAGGCTATCCAGCTTATTGGTTGGTGCCACTCACAGCCAGAGTGGGTCTTCTGTTTTCAGTAAATCCCTTCAGCCATACCCAGAACTATATTAATCTCGTTTAGTTGGGCATTTCTTACTCAAGTTGGCAGAATCAGTCAACTGTCAAGACTGTTACCAAGTGCTTTGCTTACCTTCAGTGGTGAAACCCCTGCTCCCAGTCTCCCCATGGGTGAAGTGACCCGTTTAAATCCTGTTTTAGACTTGGTTTTATAACGCCAGTCCTGGCACCTGCTGTGGCTGGTTGGGCTATCTGGGAAACATACTGAGGTGAAGATTTGCATGTGAGAAGTATAGTAGAGAGTACTTTCCAAATCACTGTTTTTGTAAGGAAGAAAATAATCAGGCTTACACAGAAGGGGAGATCAACAATATATAGCATACACTAAATGCACAATTAAAATGTTAGGGACACAGAAAACAAATTGTAAGTTATTTGTGACAAAGATTACTGACTAAATTATCAGTGATTTTACTAAATTAAAAACAAACCAAAGACATAGAACACAATAAAGGAAATAAGAAAGAAAACTCAAAATGTGAATGGAAAAAATATGAAAAACTGTTCAATTTTGTCAGCAATCTGAGCTGCACATACACACATATGTACTTAGTGAGGAGAAAAAATTAATGACACACAATGTAAGGAAAGGTGTCAAGACACAGACATTCTATTTCTGCTTGAGTAATGTGGAATAACCTATCTGGAGGAATATCTAGCCATCTGTACTGGTGTATAAAAGACATTGTTTTTTTTTTTTTTAACCAATCTAGTATATTAAGTCAGGTACTCTAGAGGAGTAGAATCTATAGAAATACATGACACGAGTGCATTTATTAGGTAGATTTATTATGTATGTGCACACTGGAGAGCTAGAGGATCCAGTAGCTGCTCCATCTAAAACACTGCAAAAAAAGAAGGATCAAGGATTGAAGGTCAAACAGAGACTGAATGCCTAGGCGTTCCATATAAAGTTGTTGGTGTGCATCTTCATCGAAAGCCTGAAGAAACTAGAACCTGATGTTCACAGGTAGTGGCAGCAGCAAAAATGGCACCTACTCAAGCGGGATGGATACTTGAAAAGAATCCACACTGACTTCCCACTACTTTTACTCTTCTTCCATCTGGGCATGGTCCGTCTTGCTCTTTTCTCCTTTGCCGGCTTAAGTGTCAATCACCGTACGGGTGAACCCAGAAGTGTGCTCTACTAGCCTGCAAGGCATTTCTCAGTTCAGTAGAGTTGTAAATCAAAATTAAACATCACTATTAATTTATTACATCCATAAGACATTACCTCGTGGAGATTATAGGGCAAGTAAACATATATGGACTATATATTGCAGCTTTGTGTTTAAGAGAAGCCTATAACATGACTTAATTTTCCACCAAGAAATTAGTACTTCAAATCCATTTATGATATATTCATTCACACAAACAAATTCTTTGTAGTCAATTAAAAAGTCTAAAATACATCTATTTTGACATGAAAGAATTACAAGTTTAGTAATATGTCACTGAAATAAACTGTTACTATAAATAAATTATGTAATGTTATTTTGTCATTTGTAATTTTCTGTGTTATGTGTCTTCTCTATAGTGGGCATATGTTTTCTTTAGAACCAGAGATAAATTAATTTAATCATTATCATAGCCATAAAAGAATCAGGAAGTATAAGAAAAGAAAGCTTCCAACCACAGGCACAGTGAGAAGGACGAGAAGAACTGCGGCCAGCTTCCTAATGAGAGAGGACCAATTTAAGACACCAGAAACATGAAAGGACCCAAAAAGCAGATAAATTCATCCAAGAAGTCTGTCAAAGGGAAAGAAAGAAGGAGGGAGACAGGCCCTTCCAGGCTATACCCTTGGTGACCCACTTACCCCCTTCCAGCCTACACCTCTGAACATCACATTTAGCTATAAACTTGTAAGCAGACTGATCTACTGCTAAGTAGCATGCTTCCATCATCCAATCACCTCTCCAAAGCCCCGTTTAAGAGGCTTTGATGGGACATATAAATATAAATAATAGCATTCCAACACTGGCTTACAAAGGATTCATGTACATTCCTTTATGCAAAAGGTATTTAATCTAAGTGTTGCTAAAGTCCCAGCAGTTTCAGCACTGATGAAAAGTCCAAGTCCAAAGTCTCCTCTGAGATGTAAGGCAAACTCTAAGTTGTTCAAATGAAAAGAAAGTTAACCACTTCCAACATACAATGGCATGGGATAAACATTTCCATTCCATTGGGGATTAAAAAGGAATGGGACCTTTATTTTCTCATACCAGAGAAAATAAAGATGTAAATGAGTCCTAGCATTGTATGTTATATATTGTGTAATAGAAAATGCTCAATGTAAAATAGGGTAAAAGGGGAAAATGTTGAGATTGTAACAAAAAAGTAAGGAAACAAATTTTATGTATATGGGGGGGTGGTAGAGTGGGTAGGGCTATGGGAAAAAATGAGAATTAAGTTGTGTCTTATACTGGTACAAATCCCCATTATGGAGTGCAATCATGATGTGTATATTTAATGTACCAATAAAGAAAAGAAAAAAAAAAAAAAGGAATAGGACCAAAGCCAGACTGAAATCCAGCAAGGCAAACATTAAATCCCAGAGTTCCATGTGCAGCACACAGGATAATCCATGGCAAGATGTGAACTCCAAAAGGCTTGGTGGTCCTTCCCTTATAATCCTGTCAGTGGTTGTAGTCCTTGTGGCCCCTCTCTTGAGCTACCTTTCATCACTCCATATGGCTCTCTGCAGATGATCCATGCTCTTGGCTTTCCCAACTTTCTGGGGTCTCCTCAGCACTCTCAGCTTCATCCTCACAGCTTTTTCACTGTCTTCTAACAGGCATACTGCCTGACTCAGCAGACCATCTTCTAAAATCTAGGTGGAAGCCTCACTGAGCCCACAACTCTTTGTAAAATCAGCACCAAGTGGGTGGCACCAAGATGTGTTGTCAGCAGGAGCAGTAATTAAACCCTTTGACATCTTGCTAGTGGTTGCAGAGACCATTGAGTATCTGGATGACTGAGCATGAGTTAACTGAACTTTAGGGCATCACTTCCCTTTCCCTAGGCTGCCACCATTCTGGAGCATAGTACCCTGTGGCTCTCTTCTAAAAACAAAAATTTTCACTTTTGCAATTTTGTGCCTGTGAAGAGTAGAGTCCTGTTGGTTCTTATGATGCCCCCAAGCCATCTGTTCCAAAGTACCTGGCTTTTTAATGCTAATCTTTTCAGCAAGCAAGTTCTCTGTGCCATCATTGCAGGTTCCAACTTCACTGGAGCTTTCTTCCTTGCCAAACTCAAAACTTTTAAAATCATCATGCTGGGCTGTTTGGTATTGATTCTCATGGTAGATCTGATTAAAAGCCCCCAACAGTAGCTGTGCCGCCATTTTAACATTAGACTGCCTTGAAATTTCTTCTGCCAGATCAATTAGCTTGCCATTCTTAATCTCAGTTTCCTATAGTGTCTCAGGATAAAACCAAAATGCAGACAAATTTTCAGCCAGAGGATAACAAACATGGCTGGAAACTCATCCACTAATGGAGTCTTTCTTCCCAGCTGAAACCCTTTGAACCTGATTGTTACTAGCTGCATTTCTGTCAGCATTCTGATCTGGTCAGAATCTCCCTACGAGATTGTCTCAGCATTGTAGTGCTGCATCTCCAGCTCACATCTCCAAACCTTTCCGAACTCCTCCCATGCTTAAAGCCAATTCCAATGGCTACTGAACCATATGGTTCAGTATAATGTAGCATCACAGCAATGACTTCAGTTTTGTAAACAAAATCTGTCTTAGTTTCTTTTTCAACACTAAAACATAATATTGAAAAACCACAAGTTAAAGAAGAAATTTATTTTGCCTCACAGTCTTTAGAAGTTTCAATCCATAGTCAGCTGGCTTTAAGGCAGGGTGGGATGGTCTTTGGCTTGGCCGTGAAAAGCAGAGTGGTCAAGGGAGGAGGGAGGGAGATAGGTATCTTCCAAATCATACCCCAGTGACACATCTTTTCCTGCCAGGCTTCATCTTCCAAATCATATTTATCAATCACATCTCCATGATCCGATCACCTGCCCAAATCCCCTCTTAAGAGTGAAGGAGGCTTTGGGAGAATCCAGAAATATAAACCATAACATACAACAAAAGACAAATCTATACATTCCAAGTCCTTGGGAATTGTATAATACCTTTTTACCAACCCAGGTTTTAGAAGAAATTATTCAATGAAAGTAAAAATCTTTTTTCAACTTAATGAAAGTAAGAATACAATATATCAAAATTTGGAGGATTTGGCCAAAGCCATGCTTAAAGAGAAACTTATGTCATTAAATGTATATGCCAGAAAGAAAAATTCAAATCCATAATCCAAGCTCCCATGCCAACAAACTATATTAACTACTATACATCCAAAGCAATGTAAAGTACCGTAGAAATGAGTAGAAATTAATTAAGCTAAAATTAGGAAAAACAAGGGATAAAAGAACAAAACTCTAAACTTGTTCTTTGTAAAGATCAGAGAAACCTAAATAGCCAATGTCAGCCTGAAAGTCTTTTAAAATAATGTTATTGAGAAGCAATGGCTTAGAACACAGATAAAAGTATAAGAAACTTTACATACAGGGCAAGGGATACATGGTGCAGGACTTTTGAGAAGGACAAAACTGTAAAAGCACTTAATATAGCATTAAATCAACACATACCTTATAATCTACTCATGGTAAGGTATTCAAAACTATGAAATACTCAGCAAATATTTTAGACTTAATGGACCTAAAGGCATTGAAAAATAATAAACAGTTTTTAAAAAAATTTTTTCAAGGGTAAAATGCTGTTTGAATTCATATTTTAAAAGAAGAAAAAAATTATAAGATTGTTCCATTGAAAATAAATAAATTACATACACATGTTTTGTATCTGAAAATCTATGGAAACATTTAAGATAGAATGAAACTTTGATAAAACTCAGGGTTTTAGAAGTTTTAGATAAAAGGTATGGGATAAAAAATGAAGTGCTTACAGGAAGAAAATTGATGTGCTCTTCCTTTAGAAAGGAAAAAAAGGAAGAAGTAACACAGTGATGAGAAAATTTCTGAGCCACAACAAATGGAATGATACTAGCATGGCAGAGCATTAATTATTCTATTAAAATGAAGGAATTGTGGTTGTGGAAAACAAGAATGTCACAGAAGCAAAATATTACTAAAATCTAGAATTATAATTCTCTTTACTATGTATTGATTTTGATAAGGGTAATCATCTGTAAAGGAAACTGTTATAGTTATTACAGAAATCTTAAATCATTCTTTTTTATTAATATACCTTTTCAGTACATGCAGTTTATAGTCATCTTGGGAAGTGGGTACATGTATATTATACAGCTTGTTTTGTTTTAAATTACCTTCCCTTTCCCTCCCAGGACTCTCCCTTCTCTAAATCCCCTTTCCTTATTTTCATTCTTGTTAATATTTTAATATTAGTTCATATTTATGACATACGTTTACATCATTGAAACTGTTAAGCTCCTGGACATGGCATAACCTTAATCTATTTATTTCCCTATTCCTTCTCCATTTCCTCTCACCCTCTATCTCCTGGACTCTTTACACTTGCAAGAGATCTATCCCATTGTCTTCTTCTATCCATCCTTTACTATGTTGTTGGCTTGTACTTTGCTTTGTCAAATGTGAGATACTGTATGGTATGTAAACCTGTGTATCTGGTTTATTTCATTAAAAAGTATATTTCTAGGTGCATTCATTTTCTTACAAATGTCTTGAATTTGTCCATGTTTATAGCTGAATAGTAGTCTATTATGCATAGATACCACATCTTTATTATCCAATTGGTTCTTGATGGATACACAAGCTACTCTCAGAATTTAGCTATTTTGAATTGTGCTGCTAGAAACATTGGTATGCATGTATTGCTGTATTATGTTGTGTTTAACTCTTTGGGGAAGATAACTAGAAGGAAGATAGCTGGGTCATATGAAAATTCTAATTTTATTTCTTTGGGAAATCTCCATACTGATTTCCATAATATTTACACTAGCTTACATACCTAGGAATAATGTAGGAATGTTCCTTTTTCACTACAGCCACACCTGAATTCATTTTGTGGGTTCTTGATGATTGCCATTCTTTTTGGTGTATGGGATCTTAGCATTGTTTTAATTTACATTTCCCCAGGGACAAAAAATGTTGAACATTTTTTCCACATATTTGTTGCTCTTCCTCTGAGAAGTGTCTGTTCATTTTACTTTCCCATTTCTTTTTGGGTCTCTTATTTCAAAGGTTCTAATTGTTTTTGAGTTCTTTATATATTCTAGATATCAGCGTTCTGTCTAAGAAATAGTGAACAAAAATTTTCCCAGCTCATAGATTGTCTCTTCACTGTACTAATTGATTCCTTTACAGTGAAGAAGCATTTTAATTTGATGTAATTCCATTTGTTGATCCTTACCATTATTTCTTGTGCAATTTCAGGTTTTATTTAGGACATTTTACCCCACCTCTATGACTTGAAGTGTTTTACTTTTTTTCTTACCAGTAGACTCAATGTTTCTGTTTTAATGTTTATATCTTTGATCTATCTTTGTTTTAATCTAGTACATGATGAGAGCTATGGGTCTAGTTTCAATTTTCTGCAGACAGATGCCCAGTTTTTCCAGCACCAGTTGGTAAATAAACCATCTTTACTTGAACATATGCTTTTGGACCCTTTGTCAAGTATCAAACACCTGAACATATCTGGGTATGTATCTATATACTCTATTCTGTTCTATTGATCTATATGTATGCTTTTGCTCCAGTGACATGCAGTTTTTGTCACTATTTATTTGTAGTATAGCTTGAAATTAGATATTGTAAGGCCTTTTGCTTTGGTCTTGTTGCCCATCTGCTTTTGTTATTCTAGGTCTCTTCTGGTTCTATATGATTTTAGGACTATTTATCTCTAGATCTATGGAGCAAACTGTTGATATTTTTATTGGGATTGCCTAACAGTTTTGGGAGGATGGCCATTTTGACAATATTGGTTCTGTCTATTCAGGATCGGGGACATCTTTCTACTTTCTGATGTCCTCTTCAATCTCCTTTTTTGGACTACTATTGCTTTCTTTGTAGAGAACTTTCTCTTTCTTGTTAATTTTTGATGCTACTGTAAGTGATACTGTTTTTATAATTTTCTTTTCATTAAGTTAATGAATAGTGTACACAAATGCTACTGATTTTTATCTGTTGATCTTGTATCCTGCTACATTGCTGAAGTTGGTTATTAATTCTAATAATTTTTTGGTGGAATTCTTTCAACATTTTAATGTAGGGTATAATATCACCTTCAAATAGTAATAATTTGAGTTCTTCCTTTCCTACACATATCTCTTTTATTTCTTTTTCTTGTTTGATTGCTCTGGGTGGTGTTTCAAGTACTATGTTGGATAGAAGTGGTGATAGTGGTCATTCCTGATTTTAGGGTAAATAAATACTCTTTGTTTTCCCCATTTGAAATCATGTTAGTCATTGGTTTTTCACAGATAGCTTTTGTCAAATTTAGGTATGGTCTTTCTATACCTAGTTTCTTGAGGATTCTTATCATGAAAGGGCCTTGGATTTTTGTCAAAAGCCTTTTCTGCATCTATTGATACAATCATGTAGCTTTTGACCTTGCTTCTATTGATGTGATGTATTACACTTATTGATTTGCATGTGCTACATCATCCTTACATCTCTGAGATGTAACCTACCTGGGTGTGATGTGTGGTCTTTTTGATGATGTGCTGCATTCTATTCACTAATATCTTCTTGATGATTTTGCACCTATCTTCATTAAGGAGATTGGCCTATAGCTTTGTTTTTTAGTTGGATCTTTATGTAGTTTTAGAATCAATATGATAGTGGCTTCCATGAATTAGTTTGGGAGCACTCTAGCACTTTCACTTTCTTTGAAGGGCTTGAGAAGTATAGCTTATACAACATTTTAAAATTTTGTAGAATAATTAAATTATAACAAAAAGGAAAGGAAACAGTTTATGTATATAAGGGGTGGGGGTGGTAGGGTGGGTAGGGCTATGGGAAAAAATGAGAATTAAGTTATGTTGTATGCTGGTACAAATCCTCATTGTGGAATGCAATCATGATATGTATATGTAATGTACCAATAAAGATATCAATAAAAAATTTTTGTAGAATTCATCAGGTCCTGGGTTTTGTTTTTGTTTTTATGTTTTTAGTTGATAGATTCTTTTTCTGTAACTTTTCTTTTATCAGTGCAGTACATGTTTGTAGTATGCGAGACTCCCATCCATCATTGAGAATTTGTACATGTACATAACATATCTTAGTTCTTTCTCAAATCCTTTCCTTTTCCCTCTCTCCAACCTTTGTCTCCATATATGAAAAACTCTATTTCTGTTTTCTTTCTTCAATTCAGTTTTTCTATAAATACTTTTCTCTTTCCTTCCCTGCCCATTCCTCCATCTCTTGTTCCCCTTCTCATGTGAAAAAGTATTTCCTACTTCCTGGAACCTATACTCATTTTGGTTCTTATGCATTCTTTAGGTTTCTCACACAATGGAAGCAATGTTATATTTAAATGTGTATGTCTAATTTACTTCATTTAAGATTTTGGTCTCAAGGTGCATCCACTTACCTGAAAATGCCTTAAGATTTTTTTTCTTTATGGTACAGTAATACTCCATTGTAGATAAATACCTCATTTTTATCCATTAATCTGTTGATACACATATGGGTGATTTCCAAGATTTAGCTGTTATTAACTGTCACCCAAATTCATTCTTGGAAACAACTATTACCTTGACTCCAAAAGCAGAGGAAGACTAAACCAAGAAAGAGAACTGCACACTAATTTTTGTAACTGATACAGATCCCAAAATCCTCAAAAAAATACTGGCAAGTAGAATGCAGAGGATTATCAAGAAGGTCATACACCCTAAACAAGTTGGTAATCCCAGGGATGCAAGGATAGTTCAATATATGCAAATCAATAAAAGCAACACACTACATTAACAGAATCAAGGACAAAAATTGATGATAATCTCAATAGATGCAAAAAAATATTTGACACACTCCAACACCCATTTGTAATTAAAACCCTACAGAAAATTGAAACAGAAGGCCTTTATCTTGACCTGATAAAAGCTGTTTATGAAAAACCAACAGCCAATATCATACTAAATGGTTAAAAACTGAAACTTTTTAGCTAAGATCAGAAACAAGGCTAGTGTGTCCTGTTTAATATAGTTTTGGAAACATTGGCCACAGCAATTAGAAAATAAAAAGGAATAAAGATAGGAAAGGAAGAAGTTAAAGTGTCACTATTTGTTGATGACATGATGCTCTATATAGATCCCCCAAATAGCCAAAAAACTGCTTGACCTAATCACCAGGTTCAGTACAGTAATTGGGTAAAAGGTCAATGTCCAATAATCAATAGCTTTCATATATACAAATGATAAATTCACTGAAAGACAAATAGAGGAAACAATTCCTTTCACAAGAACACCCACAACAGAAATGAAATATCTAGGAATCGGTCTAAGAAAGGAAGTCAGAGAACTTTTCTCTAAAAACTAGCACTCTGAAAAAAGATATCAAAGAGGATATCAGAAAATGGAAAGACATTCCTTGTTCCTGCAGAGGAAGAACCAATAATGTCAAAATGGCCATGCTGCCAAAACTGCTGTATAGATTCAATGCCATCCCAATTGAAATCCCAGCAGTGCATTTCACAGAAGTAGAGATAATAATCCAAATATTCATCTGGAACCATAAGAGACTTATAATAGCAAAAGCAATTCTAGGCAACAAAGACATGGCAGGGAGTATCACAGTCCCCAACTTGAAACTGTACTACAAAGCCACTGTGATAATAATATCCTGTTACTGGAAAAGAAAAAGACCCAAGGATCAGTGAAACAGACTAGAAGATGTAGTAACAACTCCAAACATACTAAGCCACCTCATTTTTTACAAAGGAGCCAAAACCCTTCAATAGAGGAAAGACTGCCTCTTTAACAAATGTTGCTGGAGAAATTGAGTTTTAACCTGTCAAAGATTGAAACTAGATCTATCTCTTTCACCATGCACTAAACTCAAATCTAAGTGGATAAGAAATTGAAATATCAAAACAGAAACACTAAAGCTGCTGGCAGATATGTTAGGTAGAAATCTTGCAGACATTAGTGTAGAGAAAGACTTCATGAACAAAACCTCAGCAACACAAGAACTAGAAGAAAGAATCAACAATTTGAATCTCCTTTTATTAAAAAGCTTTGGCACAGAAAGAGAAATACCAACAGAGACAAAAGACAACCTACTGTTTGGGAAAAAAAATTAATAGCTATTCTCAGATAAAGGACTACTATCTAGAATATGTAAAGAACTTAAAAAACTAGCCTTCCCCCAAATTTAAAGATCTAATTCAAAACTGGGCATCTGAGATGAACAATTTTCAGATGAAGAAGTAAAGACAGCAAAAAAAACATGAACAAATGTTCAACATCACTGGCCATCCAAAGGATGCAGATGAAAACACTGAGTTTCCATTTCAATCCACAAAGAATGGCTGCTATCTTGAAATTAACCAATAACAAATGCTGGTGAGGCTGTGGGGAGAAAGGAACCCTTCTCCACTGTTGGTGGGGATGTAGAAGGGGGCCACCACTGTGAAAATCAATGTGGTGATTTCTTAAAAATTATATTTAGAGGTCCCATTTTGCCCTGCTATTTCTCTCCTAAGTATATACATGAAATAATTAAAGGCATCGTATCACAGTGATATACATGCAACCATATTTATAGGAGCACAATTTGTAATAGCTAAATCTTGGAAATAGCCCAAATGCCCACCAATTGGAGACTGGATAAAGAAGATGTGTGTGTGTGTGTGTGTGTGTGTGTGTATGTTTTTGAAATAAAATGGAGTATTATTCAACCATAATGAATGATAAATGAGAGACATTTATGCTTAAATGGATCTACCTTGAGGTCATATACATAAGTGAAATAAATAGGACACAGATGTGTAAATACCATATCATTTATCTAGTATGATAAACTGAACGGGTGAATGAAGTCTAAAATATATGGTAGATATTGTGAAATAGGAAGAAAATGTTCAAAGGGAAAATGGAATGGAAGGTAGGGGAAAGTAAAGGAGAGAAAGAAAAATTTGATGACAAAAACAAAAAAATGGAAACAAAACTTATATATATATGGATTTTAAGTGCTGTAGGGAGGGCAGAGGACTGGGGAAAAATAAGAATCAAGATACATGTTGACTGCACAGGTAGAAATTCTCAATGTTTTTTTATCATAATGTGTGTTTAAAAGGTATTAAAATACTTAATTATAAAAATACAAAATTATATGAAAGAACCACATCTTCTGTATCCAGTCTCCATTTGATGGACATTTGGGTTGTTTCCGAGATTTAGCTATTATAAACATGGGTATGCATGTGGTGCTGTGGTCTGATAACTTCAACTCTCTCAAGAAGATACCTAGAAGGGGAATATCTGGGTCAAATAGAACCACTGGCTTTAGATCTTTGAGGAATTTCCATACTGATATTTATAGTAATTGTACAATTTCACTTGTGTATTACTGCCTCAATTTCATTGCTTGTTATTGAGCTGATCAGTAACTTTATGTCTTCTTAGATTCACTTCGGTAATTTGTATGAGTCCAGAAATCTACAGTTTTCCAATTTGCTGGAATATAATTTTTCATGGTACTTACTATCTTCTGAACTCTAAAAGTGTCAGTTGTGCTTTCATATTTTTCATTTTCAATTGCATCTATTTGAGTCTTTTTTTTCTTTTTTTTTTCAGTAAGTTTGGCTAAGGGTTTACCCATTTTCTTTATTCTTTTGAAGAAACAGCTTTTCAATTTGATTCTTTTTTTCTTTTGTCTCAATTTCACAATTTTTGCTTTAATCTTTATAATTTCCCTCCTTAATTTTGGTTTGAGCTTGAATTGTTGTTGTTGCTCAAGTATCTTGTGGTTTCTCACAAGACTGTTTATTTGAGCTATGCTAATGTGAACATTGGTTGAAATGGACTTTGGTCTTAGAAATGCTTTTATAGTGTCTCAAAAGTTCTGGTGAATTGTGTAGGCTTTGTCATCAACTTCCAGAAATTTTTTAATTTCTTCCTTGATTTCTTCTGTGATTCACTGGTTGTTTAGGACTATGTTATTAATTTTCCAGGTGCTTCTGTATTTTCCAAGATTTGTTGTCATTGATCTATGTTTTCATTGCATAGTGATCTGGTAGTAGGCATGAGGTGATTTCAATTCTTTTATGTTCATTTAAGCAGTCTTTGTGGACAAGCATGTGATCTATTTGGATAAAGTTCCATGTACTATAGAAAAGAATGCATATTCATAGTGGGGTGGGATACTCTGTGGATATCTATTAAATTTATATGTTCAAGGGTGTGGTACAGTTCAGATAGTTCCTTATTGAATTTTGGCTAGGTTGTTCTATCTCTTTGCAAAAGAGGGGCATAAGATTTCCTCCTATGTATGAGGAATTTAGCTCAGTAGTTATGGAGCCTGCCTCACAAGCACATGGTCCCAAGTTTGATCCCTAGTATAAAAAAAAAATACCCCTTCTACTATGATTGTGTTAGTGTTTATTTGATGTTTTATGTTCAGTAGTATTTGTTTTATGAAAATTTATCCTCCTGAATTTGTTGCATAAATATTTATAAGCATTATTTTTTCTTTTTGGATTGTTCCCTTAACTATATGTAGTAGCTTTCTAAAGAAAGTCCCTTATGATCAGTTTTAGATTGAAGTTTACCATGTCTGAGTTTAAAATTGCCCCCTAGCTTGTTTGGGGAGTCCTGGTACATGAACTATTGTTTTTTATCCTTTGATTTTTAGTGTATTAATGTCTTTATGGATTATATGAGTTATTTTGAATGCAACAGACTTTTGGGTTCTGTTTTTTGATCCAGTCTACTAACCTGTGTCTTTTAATTGAAGATTTGAGGCCATTTACATTGAGCAATATCACCGAGGTGTTTTGATTATTTATTATCATTGCACACTTTTTCTGTTGGTGACTGAATTGTTTTTATTTCCTCTAACTTTTTATTGCTGTTTACGGATTGAGTTTACTTGATGCTTTCATTTCATCTGGAATTTTAGCTTTATCTCTGTTATTTCTGTCTAGGATATTCTTGGATATTTTCTGGAGTGCTGGTATACTATTCACATACTTCTTGAAGTTGATCTTTTCTTAAAACATTCTTATTTCTCCATCTGCTTTGAAGGAATATTCTATTGGGTGTGTTAATAGGTGTTGAAAATTATTTACTCATAAGGCTTGATATAATTCATTCAAATCTCTTCTGGCCTTTAAGGCTTGTGAAGAGAATTCTGACACAATTCTAATAGTTTTATCTTTATATGTGATTTTTTTGTTTTTCTCTGATTGCTTCTATTTTTCTTCTTTTTCAATTAAGTTTATTGATACATTATAGATATACATAATGATCATATTCATCATAGGGAATTTGCACCTGTACATGATATATCTGGATTCCTCTTTATTCCCCATTCCTCTCCCCATCCTTCAATCTCTCTTCTTCCCTTTATCTACAAAGTGGTTCCATTTTATCCGTCTCTTCTCATTTTGTTCTTCTCCCTTCCTTCCTTTCCCCTTCCCTCCTTCCTAATTCCCATCTCCTTTTGAACAGTTTCTTTATTTTTCACAATACCTATTATACCGTTTGGTCTTTCTTTATACTTTCAGCTTTATTTACACATGTGTCTGATTTATTTCACTTCAAGGAAATGGTCCATTTAGTACATCCACTGAGATATAAATGTCTTGAGTTTGTCCTTTCTATGACAGAGAAGTACTTTATTGTATGTAAAAAATCTGTTTTATTCACTCATCCGTTGATGGGCATTTGGGTGGTTTCCAAGATTTAGCTGTTACAAGCTGTGCCGCTGTAAACATGGTTGTGCATATGTCATTGTGGTTTGATGCATTTAATTCTTTTGGGAAAGTACTAAGAAAAAGAATAGCTGGGTCAAATGGAACCTCTCGTTGCAGTTTTTTAAAGGAATGTTCACACTGATCTCCACTATGGTTGCATCAGTCTACATTACCACCAACAGTACAGAAGGGTTCTTTTTCCCAACAGTGCCACAGGCATATGTTATTAGTTGAAGTCTTGATAGCAGCCGTTCTTTCCAGAGTGAGATAAAATCTCAGCATTGTTTTTATTTGCATCTCTCGAATGACCAGTGATGAACATTTTTCATAGGAAGTGTCTCTTCATTTCAGATGCCTAATTTTGTATTGGATCTTTAAATTGGGGAGGTCTTGTGTTTTTCAGTTCTTCCTATGTCCTGGATATTAGTCTTTTGCTTGAAGAACCGCTAGCTAATTTTTTTCCCCTCTCTGTGGATTGTCTCTTCACTTTGTTGGTGGTTTTTCTTGCTGTGCAAAAGCTTTTTAATAGAAAAAGGTCTTAGTTGTTGACTTTTTTTGTAGCATTTTTCCTGTGGTCTGGGTTTTGTTTATGAACTCTTTGCCTACCCCAATGTCCTCAATAGTTTTACTTATTCTCTCTCCTAGCAGATTCAGTGTTCCTGTTTTAACATTTAGATCTTTGATTCATTTCAGTTTACTTTAGTGCATGGTGAGAGAAATGGGTCTAGTTTTAATTCTGACTGTTTTTTTTAAATTCTAGTTTTTGCTGAATATCTAGAAATTTCTTAAGGCTACAGTTTAGCACAGTTTTTCTTTTTTAATTGAAATCTTTATTGGCACATTACATATACACATCATGATTGCACTCCAGAATGGGAATTTGTACCAGTACAAGACACAACGTAATTCTCATTTTTTTCCATAGGCCTACCCACCCTACCACTCCCCCATACACGTAAAATTTGTTTCCTTTCTTTTTTGTTATAATCTTATTATTTTTTCCCCTTCACTCTATTTCACTTTGAGTATTTTCTATTTCACAATATATAACATATAATTCTAGAACTCATTTACATCTTTATTTTCTCATACCAGAGAAAAGATGTGTTATTTACCTGCCTGTGACCTATTTATTTCACTTATGAGGATATCCTCAAGGTATGTCCATTTAAGTATAAATGATGCAAAATTATCATTTTTATGGCAGAGTAATACTCCATTCTGTAAAAGAACCACAGCTTTTTTATCCAGTCTCCAGTATAGTTGTTTGGTGTTTTGAAAGTCTCACTTACTTATACGTTGAACTATTTTCTCATATTTGGGAAAATTTCTGCTATGATTTCTGTAAACATATTAATAATTAAATCTGTGCTGTCTCCTAGCTTTTCTCTAATTCCAGTTAGTCTTAGATTGGTCTTCTTAATGTTACCTCATAGTGTTCTCTTATTTATTTTTGTGGCTTCTTCATAATTTACCATTTTATCCTCAATTTCACACATTTTGTCTTCACGTTGGTAATTTCTGAAATTTATTACTTCAGTACTTTTAATTTCAGGTATTTCTGTCTGATATTTTTTCAAGAATTCTATATCTGTGGTGAATTTTTCAGTCATGTTTTGAATTATTTTAATCAGCTCTTCCAATTTTTTACTTATGTTCCCTAAATCTACATTGGGTGTTTTGAATGTTAATTCCATGAACTTCTGGTTAACTTTCTCTTTGGGATAACCTAGATTCTTCATCTCTTTCAAGTTGTTGTAGAGCTCTACTACCTGGCATTTGCTTCTTTCTCCACATGTGCCTCCTTGATCTGCCTTTTCACAGTCCAGAGGCCATGGGAGGCTTCTGTTTCCTTGCTTCCTCAGAAGATATGAGATGGGAAATTAGCTTAAATAGTCCAATAAGAAGCAGCCTGTGACACACATGTAACCTCTTTGCCAGAAAGTTTGGAAAATGGCAGTGACCAGCATGTCACCACTCAAGCCTTCAGTCTCTGAACATTGCCATTTCCTCAGGGTGTGTACCTGCCGGCTGGAGTCCCTAGTCCTGACTTCCCTGTGGAGGGCTGAGTGGGAGACCCTCACTTTCCATGAGCACTGGTGGAGATGTTGCAAAGGACGGCAACAGCTGCAGTTCCTTCACAAATGTCATGCCAAAGAGTCCATGAGTCCACATAATTCCCCTTTGCAGTCTGGGGGCAGGTAACCCCTGGGGTTCCCCACAGACAGGCTCTCTGATGAGTGGGCTGATGCACTAGTGCACAGAGCAGGAACACAGTCAACTTGGCTTGCAGTCGGGACAGCTGCCTGTGACCCCTGCAGTCCAGTGGACATGCAGAACTCAAAGCTAGGGTGTTCGGTCACAGCACCTATGACAAAGCTGACTTGTGTGCCACAGAGCTGGTGCCAGCCTCTCTGTTTGCTCTTCCCTGTGACTTGGCAAGCACTCTCGGGAAGAGGTCTATATAAGCAAGTGTCAAGCACCAGGGCCATGCATATATATGGCAGTGAATAAGCTGGCTACCAGGCCAAAAAGGCTTGTGAGCTGTGCCAATTCAGCCAGGCTGTCTTTTGCCTGTACATCCTTTCTCTGCCTTGAGTCTGGAGGGCAGAGGGCAGTATGTGCAGACAGAGAGGGAGCAGGGACAATGCTCTGCCTGGAGTGTGGACGGCGTGTGACACGGGAGAGGCCAGTGAGCACAAACTGGCCTCTGCAGCACAAATACCTCACCTTAGACTTTTTCCTTCACTACCACACTGGCTGCTCCCCAGCTGAGTGGAGAGCAGGGGCCAGTTGGCCTGCCAGGCAACACGGCTTCTCTGGTTTCCCTCTTTCTGTCGCCCGTTTCATGGAATTCGCCAGTGTTCTAGTTTTTGTTATTAATTTGCTATTTCAGAATGGAAATCTCCTTTTCAGTGGATTGTTTCTGAGCTTCTCTCATGTGGTGTCTCCTTATGTGATACCTCTTCTACTTAACCATATTAACTCCATTATTCTCATGAAAATCAAGAAATGGTTTTTGAAAAGTACATTTTCAGGCTTTACTTAGAATTGATGGCAGTAATGCTGACACATATTTAAAGTTTTTTGTATTATGAACACAAAAAGAGACATAATCAACATTCCTAACAATAATATAGTCATGAACATAACTTCCATAGACATCGCCCCTACACACTATGAGATGCAACCATGTCACGAAGAATATGATTTACATATAGAGGTAATTTTATAATAAAAACATAAGTTAATATTTTCATAGAAAGAGGGCTCAAAAACAAGACAGAATCTTATCTTTGTAGCATTGTATTTAAAAGTCTGGAAGAAGTTGGGCGAATGCAAATGGATTATGAATTGTATGTCAGGGTATTTGTTTCTTTGTAGTTCACAACTGGTAATAACACCAGAGGCTAAACAGAATCAAACAAGAGATTCACCAAGATTGAAAACTAACCATCTAAACAATACATGCTTATTTTTCTTAGTATGCATTACATGATAAAAATATTTTATAATTATGAAGGTGATTCATATGTGCTTTTTAATAATTTCTAAAATATTAAAAATACAAGTAAGAATATTAAGAAATAAAGTACATTTCTGCAAAAGAAAAACCTTATTATTTGCTGCATATTCTTCAAGGTCTAAGTATGTCTTGTGGTGGGTGAGATATCTCAGCTGTGTCAGTTTGAGTAAATTCAGAGTGTGTCTAAGTAGGTCATTGAGGTATGAGCTTGGGGATTAGCTTTCATCTCTGGTACTGTTCCTCTGCTTTGTCTCTGTCCTCCATGAACTAAGTATTTTTGCTTCACGATGCAGTTCTGCGGTGATGTTTCCACCTTCAATATAGCTGACCATGAACTCAATTCTCTAAAACCATGAGCCAAATTAAGCCTCTTCTCCTATAAGTAGTAGTTGTCAGATACTGTGTTCCAACAACAGGAAAGCTAATGAATAGCTACATGAATGTATATAAGCCTCACAGTCTTTCAATCATGGGTTTAAGTTTAGTAGATTTGAAATGCTGGGGAAATTGTCACACATTAAAAATTTATATTTAATTTTGGGTATAGAACTTCTGAGTTTGACAACATAAAGTAATAGGAAACAAATTTATAGGCTTATCTTTTTTTTTTTTTTTTTTTGAAACAGGGTCTCACTTTATAGTTCAGGCTGGTCCTCAACCCAGCCTTGAACTCACAGCAGTCCTCTTGCTTCTGCCTCCTGAGGGCTAGGATTACGGGTGTGAGCCACCACACCCAGCATTGTGGTGTGTGGTACTGATTGCTGATGAGTGTGAGTCAGCACGCCCAACATTATTGTATGTGGTTACCAGGGATCGAACCCAGAACCTTGCACTTGTGAAGCAGGAGCTGGAAGCACTGAGCTAACTCCCCAGCCTTTGTAAATCTATCTTTACAAACTATTGAAAAAAGACAATTATACAAAGCAAGACTTTTCAGCTTGGATACTAGACAACAAAAATTGGTCATTTATGATATATGTGAAACAAAGGAATTAAGACCTATAATGTTCCCTGTATTGTTTCATAAGGACAAATTGCAGGTCACAGTGCATGGAGGAGGAGCTTGACTTATATTTGCATTGAAGAGACAGAACGTGGAGTTGAGAAAGATTGAGATGGCTGGATCTTGTACTGTGCAATACTGAAAATGAGAAAAGTGCACACAAAAATATTCTGAAGTTACAGAAGTATGGAGATAGTTCCCATACCTATCAGGTAAAGTGAGAAGCCTCACAGTGGATAGGACATTGAGCTAGAGCACTCAATAAGGTTGCGTCTTCTAATATGGATCAAGTATGTTTCCAATGTCAGAAGAGGAAAATTAAAATGAGACTCACAAATGTCATCTTATTTCCTAGTGTTTTAAATGTGTCCCAGAAGAAAGCTCAAGAATACTTATTTATAGGGATAAAAACACTCAATAAGTCCACAAGGTAAAATTCAAAATATTTATCATTTCATCAGAATTAACAGGCATTAAAAGAATTAGAGGAATAGGATGAAAAATTAGAAGGAAAATCAACTGTTAACACTGACTTACAAATGAGACAGATGATAGCTACTAGAGAAATATAATAGTACAATTATTAAAACAATTTTATGTGCTGAAGGAATAAAAAATAAAATTAAATATAGAAAACGAGATATAAAAGAATCTGGAACTGCACAAGACACTGAACAGCACTGGAAATTGCGACCGACCACATGGGTGAGTAGAAAGGGGATTTCCTTACAGTGTCAAGGGGTTTAGAAGACAATAGTTCAGAGTAGAGGTAAGCACAGTGCCTGATGACGTCTGTAACAGTCATGAAAAAAAAAAAAAAAACATAGGCTAATAATAGATGAAAAGCTGAGAGAGGGGACGAGGGTACACGCTGCTTTTCATGTGTCTCTCTATTCCCACTTCCAGGCAATGAAGGTCCCAGGACACGCCTAGCAGAGCCCACCC
>PVIR01004138.1:0-81722 GCA_004026965.1 Petromus typicus | reverse complement strand
GAAAGGATGTTGACTTTTGTCAAGGACTTATTCTGCATCTGTTGAGATAATTCTGTTATTTTTGTCCATTCTCTTTGTGTAATGTACTACATATTTAAATTTTATATATTGAACCATCCTTGCATTCCAGAGATGAAGCCTACTTAGACATGATGTATGTTCTTTTTGATGACTAGTTGCATTCTATTTACCAGTATCTTGTTGAGGATTTTAGCATCTATATTCACTAAAGAGAATGGTCTATAGTTCTCTTTTTTGGTTAGATCCTTGTATATTTTTAGAAACAGCATAAAGGTAGCTTCCAGAAAGGACGTTAGGACTACTCTTCCCTTTCAATTTCATTGAAAAGCCTGAGGAGTATATTGGTGTTAGAACTTCCCTGAAGTTTTATAGAATTCATCAGTCAGCCTGTCCTGTCTTGGGATGCTTTTAGGTGGTAGGTTATTTATTATTGCTTTGATTTCAGTGTGTATTATTAGATTACTCAAAGTTTTTACATCTTTATGGTTCAGTTTTATTAATTCATGTGTATTAAGAAATCTATCCATTTCTTCTGAATTTCTAAATTTATTGGCACATAGGTTTGCAAAGTAATTTTTAATTTATTTTGGGAACATCTGTCTTCATTCATCTTTGACTTTTCTAATAGTTTTGATTTTTTGGGTTAGCTTGACTAAAGACTTTACTATTTTTTTGGAAGAAACAATTCAAATTCACCACATTTTGTATTCTTTTATTGGTCTCAATATTACTTATTTCTTCTCTGATTTTTAAATTGCTTTTATATTAGCTTTAGGTCTAGATTGTTCTTGATTTTCTAGGACTTTGAGGTATATTGTTAGGTTGTTTATTTTGGTGTGCCCTGCTTTTGTGAGGTAGGAATTCCTTTCCTTTTAGGACTGGTTTCACTGTCTCTCCTACATTCTGGTGTGTTGTGCAAGCATCATCATTTAGTTCCAGAAATTGCCTTATTTGTTCTATAAATCAATGATTAGTTAAGAGTGTGTTGCTTACTTCCCATGCATTTGCATAATATCTGTTTTTTTTTTTTGTGGCTGATTTCTAACTTCATTGCTCTATTCTAGTAAAATACAAGGTACAATTTCAATTTTTTTTTTCATTTACTTAAGGCTGATTTATTGGCCAATGTTTGATCTACTTTGGAGAAATTTCCATGTGCTACTGAATAGAATGTGGATTCAGTTGCTGGATGGAACACTATAGATATCTACGAAATCCATTTATTTGAAGCTTTTTTCCAACTCTGATTTTAAAAAAATTTTTGTCTAGTCATTCTTATTTATAATACTAGGGTACTGAGATCTTCCACTGTAACTGCGTTTATGTTTATTTTGATCTCTTATGTCCAGTAGTACTTTTTTTTATGAAGTCAGATGCACTATGCTTTAGCCATATATGTTAATAACTGTTACCTCTTTTTTGTTGTTGTTGAATTGCTCCCTCTACCAACTGTGTAGTGGCCTTCTTTGCTTCTTTTGATCAGTTTTGGCTTGAAGTATACTTTATGTGAATGTAAGCTAGCTACATTCTCTCTCTCACCCCTGTGTGTGTGTGTGTGTGTGTGTGTGTGTGTGTGTGCATGTTTCATGGAATATTGTTTTCCATCATTTAATCTTTAGTCGATGAGTTACTTTTTGGGTTACATGTATTTCTTGTACACAGCATACTTTTCGATGTTGTTTCATGATCTATTTTGCCAGTTTGTGTTTTGTCTTTAGTGAACTGACAGCATTTACATTGAGAGTTATGACTGGTGCCTTATTTTCTTGTTGTTGATTCCTTAACTTTCTTTTCAGCTTAACAACTACTTATTCCTACTATTGGATGCTTTCTATTAAAATTTTGTCACTATTAGTTTCATTGTCTCTCTCTAGGATATTCTTGAGACTTTTTTTGGAGTGCTGGTTTTGTGACCATGAATTTGTTTCAGCAGTCTTTCTTGTGAACATATCTTACTTCTCCATCAATTTTTAAAGAGTTTTGTAGGATATGTTAGTTTGGGTTGGAAATCATTTTCTTTTAGGACCTCAAACACTTCACTCTTAGTTCTCTTGCCATTTAAGATTTGTGTTGAGCTGGAGGGTTGTGGGGTGGGTGGATAAGTAAGAAAAATGAGAATCACGTCTTGTCATGTACTGGTACAAACTCTCAGTGTTGAATGTGATGATGATGTGCATATATAATGTACCAATAAAGATTTGAATTTAAAAGAAAAAAGATTTGTGTTGAGAGATCTACTACAGTTCTAATAGGTTTTCTTTTATAAGTGATTTTTTTGATTTTCTATAACCACTTTTAAGATTGTTCTCAAGTTTTGTGTTGGACCTGCAGAATTTTCACTATGATATATTGTGGAGAGGTTCTTTTGTGATCACAGCTATTTAGGATTCTATTGCCTCTGTATGTTAAATTCTTTTACTATATTTGGAAAATATTCAGCTATTATTTCATTGAAGATGTTTTATATACTATTTTTGATGTCTTCTGATTTTTTACTAATTCCAATTAATCTTTGCAATTTCTAGGAAATGTCGGGTCCATTTTTAACATTCTGTTGTTATTTTTAAGCTATCACTCATTAATTGGTCATTGAAAGTAGCCACATCTATTTCTGAAACTGATCATTTCTTCTAACCATTCCTTCAGTAGAAATTCTGATGTCCTGAATTTCTATTTGGAGCTCTTTTATGGACTCTAATTCTTTTCTATGCTGTGTATGTATGTTTTACATTTTGTCTAGGTCTTTTATCTTTTTATTAATGTCTGACTTAGACTTGCTGATAATTTTGTTTAATTGGCCCGAGAGCTTTTTTTGTGGTCTTGCCAATTGTTATATTGAACATTAAGAAAAATCTTCTCTAATACTATTTGACACAATTGTTGTATGAAGTTTGCAGTGTCTCTGCAGTGCTCCACTGATCAATTTTGGGGGCGTTGGGAGTTTTGGAGACATTTATTTTTTGTTTGTCTCATGTTTCGCTTTTGTTTGTTTTGTGTTAAAACTTGCAGATATATTGTAGTGGGGAATTTTATTTCTAGTATTTTATTTTTCTTATTTCCTTGGTTAGTATTTCGATGTGTTCATTGGGTGTGGCCAAGCATTGGACTTTGCTTTCTCACAGTGTCCACCCATCTAATGTTTACTCAAAATGGGAGGTGACTATTTAGCCCAGTTCTCTCAGATGGGCCAAAGTGTTATGAATGGACTCCTAGGCAATCTAAATATTGGCACCTGGAGAAAACCAATTAATAACAGCAGCTATAACATCCTGGTTATTGTAGTTAAACCACTATCAACTATAACATTAAAATAAAACATTAACAAACACTCAGGGTCAATAAAGTATCCATTGTCTATAAAAGATATATCTATCGTCATTGTAGGAATACTAAGAAAAACCAAGTATCGACCTACTGTTGACCTACAGTCAGTATCGACTAAGTGGAACAACTCTCCAGATGCTCTCAACTTGAAAGAGGGGTGATGGTTGAAACTGAGGAACTGATGTGTGTGCACAAATGAGTGCGATTGAGAGAAAAAGAAAGGGAAAGATGCAGAAAATCTGTGATCCCAACAAAATAACATATTCTAAGGGGAGTCACTGACAGCTGAATTAAGGAAGCCTGGACTTGAGACTATGAGAAGGGTGAAGCTTCATCTGAGATGGTTTGACAGTGTGTGGTAGACATTTTTCATCTGGCTTTCCATCTGACATGGTTGGTGCACAAGGAAAGGATGTTCTTGTCCTCTAAAAAGGACCATACAAGACTGGGATACAAAACAAGAATAAGAGTACATAGTAAGCTTTATAGAAGAAGAGGGAAAAGCAGAAGGCTCAAATTGCCTGCACTACAGTATTGAGATGTTCCCCACCACCAGGGCTTGTTTCCCTCTGTCTTCTAGATACGCTGTCCTCATTGATTTCTGTTGTTTACATCTTCAAGCCACGTCAGAACAATTCGTTTAAAACTCTGATGCCAAACTTAAATTGGTATGTATCCAGTTGCTTTACATGGAGCACAAATAAGCATATTTTAGTAATTTAGATCTAGTCTGAAGTACATACGTCACAAAATTTTACATCTTTGTCTATCATAGAAAAGACCAACTCAGTAATTATGAAAATTACATAGAGAGGCATGAATCAGAGTGTGTCCAGTGGACTACTCCCCAGAGGAAACAATCAAATCAGAATTTGATTCAAAGAATCAAATCAGGATTTAAAGACTGGGTACAAATTGTCTTAGTTACTTTTCTCTCACTCAAGGTACTAATACTCACAAGTTGAAGAAGGAGAAGTTTGATCAGTTTTGATCCATGGCAGGTTGGCAGAAATGACACGGTGGAGGAAAGCTGCTAAAACCACAACAGCCAGGAAGCAGAGAGGATCTGGAGAAAAGAATGCACCATTTTGGGTCATATTCCCAGTGATCTACCTCCAGCCAGGTCCTACCTGCCAGGCAAAGTTCTAGGGAGCAGAGAGCCTGGCAATGAGCAATGGTTGGTATTTCTGTCACTATGGCTGGTGCCCAATAAGAGAGTGAGGGAATACACTCCTGGAGCTAAATGTTGAAATGTTAATGTGTTTTTGGAACACTTACATATTGCCAGCCTTTCTTCTGGGCCAGGAGCAGGTAATTAAAGGATATAGAGGAGACAATAGCCAGTTCACTGTCTCTGAAGTGCTGTTAAACTTATAGTCAGCTACATAACCGGGTGCGTCTTTCATATCTTGGCTCATTCAGCAATGGTTTTATACCATCACAGCATATGTCATAATCCACTGAGAATATAGCGGGTGGCACAAGGAGTGCTTTTGATTGATGGATAGAATCCCATAAAGAGATTTCCATGTAATTGAACCACTGTCTACTTATTTTATGTCTGCAAATATTTTCTCAAAGGAATACTCAGTGTTTCTTGTGTATATCCAAATTCTATATCTTACGCATATTTTCTTGACTCCTTCATGATGCAAATGAGCATCCTACTGTCAGTTGCTGCCCAGAGTGGGGCAGTGTGTAGTAGTATTTCTGGCTTTGAATTACTCACTATTCCATCTGCTGAGACCCAGACACGGAGAGCGAAATGTTGAATGGGAGCTCTGTAACTTAGGGTTATTTGCAGGATACCTGGGCTTTAGGGTGAGTTTCCTAGGTCTTCCTTTTGAAAGGCTGCTTTTGAATTCACATTCACCTTTGGCTTCCAGAAGCCAGGACTCAGTTTATTGCCTGGCAAAATGGGCAGGAGAAAACTGTATAATGTAGGTAATCTTCATGGTTTGGGGGAATTTAGATATTTTTAGGCACTAAATACCAGGCCTCAGGAGCTCATTTCTAGACCTTTGACTGCTAGTAGAGAAAGTGAGAGCTATTCTTGTGCTATAGAAAGAGGCCTGCCATGATTCTAAGAGAAGAGCAGGAACTGAGCTTTGGGGAAATGTTTTCTTGGTGTTACAAAGGGTTGCTTTGGAGAACTCTTTCTTAGTCACAGACCTCTCAGTTATGACCATCACTGTAACTGTTCTTGACATTTGTGAAGAAAATCCAAAGACAAAGCCTCTAGATTGGGTGTGATTTTTGTTAAATAGTTCAAAGAGAGGTCTCATGGGTCTCGACAGATATGTTTTTTTTTTAACGAAAAAATGTGGGAGTCATTCTGGTGAACCTGGACTTGGACAGTCTGAGAATCAAGGAAAAGACCATAGGGAGAGGACTCTTATCTGTGATAAAGGGCAAATCCCTTAGACTCAGCAACATGCTAAAGAACCAGGGAAAAGAGTGACTGGAAAGAGTCTCTCTGACAAAATGTAGGTCTTCTAAAGGTGGATTATGTAATTGGAGGAAAAAATTTAAGACTGTAGATTCTCTTGACACCTATTATTTTGTTATATAATCTTTCCTTTTATATCAGAAAGCTAGCTATTACCTCTTCTTTGCAATTTTTTTTTTTGAGACATGGTCTCACTTTGTAGTTCAGGTTGGCACTGAACTCACTATGTAGCCCAGGCCAGCCTTGAACTCATAGCATTCCTCCTGTCTCTGCCTCCCAAGTGCTAGGATTACAGGCATGAGCCACGACGCCCAGCATAGTGATAGGTGGTTGCTGGAAATAGAACTCAGGACCTTGTGCTTGCCAGGCAGACACTGGAACCACTGAGATTAATCCCTGGACCTTCTTTGCATTTTTAATGTGTAATTACTAATCTTCCTGAGGCTGTCTAGATGACTAAGGCCTTAGGGGGCAGATTCCACCTCCCCCTATTCCTCCTGAGGAGGTACAGTATCCTTGGACATCTGTGGGACATTGGTTCCAGGACTTTCTATGGGTCCCCAAATCTATTAATGTCCAAGTTTCTTAGACAAAATGATGTAATATTTACACATAAGGTACATACTTCTTTATGTATATTTTAAGTAATCTCTAGATTTCTTATGATATCTAATACAAAGTAAATAATATATAAATATTTGATGTTACTCTATTATTTAGGGAGTGACAAGAAAAATGTCTGCACCTACTCAGTATTGATGTATTTTAAAACAATATTGGTTGAGGCTGTTGGTAAAATCTGCAGATCAAGAAGTTCAGATTAGTCTTTTAAAATTATTACCATTACTCCTTCTATTAGGAAGTATTTGCCATCTCTTTATTTCTAATCTTTAACTAATCTTCTGTTGAAACACGATTTTAAAAATGTACATATTTGTAACAAATAACACATATTATTTTGATTACACCTTTGGTCCAGTTCAGATATCCATATCAGCTGCTCCAGTTTTCCACACAGCTGCTGCTACATGTCAGGCAATGTTCTGAACTCTTCACGTGGATTCACTTATTTAATCATTATCACAATCACATAAAGCAAGTTTCATGGCTTTCCTATTTTATAGAGAAAGAAGCAGAGTCAAGGTTCACAACTAACAGGAGACAAAATTGAGATTTGAACCTAAGCTGTTTAGTTCCAAAGTCTATCGCCCCTGTCATTACGTCTGGGTTCAACCTGTGATACTGTCATTGTACATGCACTGTTTCCTAATTATATAAATATCACTTTCATACAATGCTGTATTTCATAAATGATCTGCACATTACTAGTCTGTTACAATTTTGACATCAGAAACTTGTCTAATGTGCACTGTTTTAGTTTCTGTAATTGACCTTATGGCCAGTGGAAGGTGGAGGCTCACTAAGCATTTTATCTGACCAGATTATTCTCATTTAGTGGATTTTACTCAGGAATTTTTCCACAATTTTACTATTGCTTTGTTCTCTGTGATACTAAACTACCTTCAATCTTGCACTGAAAGTAGGGGAGGACTGTGTTATGGAAAGGAATTATCATTTGCAGTAAGTATTGGAGTGCCTTCACTCTTTCAGGTTGAGAAAAACATTCACACTGTGAACTCTGGGCAACTTCTCAGTCTAGACGAGGAGATTCCTGTTAGTTTTCTCCAAATAAGAATAAGCTGCCCCAAAGGAACAGGATCAGTGGGATCAGAAAGGGGATTATAAAAGTGATGTGGGCGAGGAACGTTAGGCAGCGCCTCCTGGAGGAAGTGAGGTTTTGAGTTAAGATCTGACCTTTAAGGAAGAACGAGAATGTCCCAGAGAGCTCTGTGCAAGCCTTCTCTGGCTAACCTCAACACTCACTTTCTACTCCTTCCTCTTATCTGTTCCATTCTTTGCTCCCTAACTTGCTCTAACATCATCAAATGAACCATACTCCTTTTGTTCCCAAATGTTTTAATGTTCTGCTCTTTTTCCCCACGCTGTTTTTTTCCAAACTTCTACTTCCTTTTCTCTCATTTTAGCTGATGTCTTTTGGATAGTGTATTAGTAGTAATAGTTCTTTTGAGAAACAGATAAAATGGGATAAATATACACATTCACACAGACAAGCACACATGCACGCACACACACACACACACACACACACACACATGCTCATATCAGCACACAGGTTGATTTGAAGGAATTGGCTGATGTCACGTGAAGTTTGGCAAGTCTGAAAGTTGGAGGCAGGCCAGCATGCTGGACACTCAGCAAAAGCTGAGACAGTGCCCTTGGAAGACTTCTGAGGAATCTCAGTTTTGCTCTTAAGGCTCCAGGGTGATTATATGAGACCCGTTCACTGAAAGTCACTTGAGGGCCAAGGATGCTGCTCAGTGGCACAATGCCTGCCTGAAAAGAATGAGGCTCTGAGTTTGGTATCTGGCCCAAAAATAGTCACTTGAGTGTAAATGTTAACCATGCACCACAATATCTGGATTAGTGTTTGATTAGATAGGTGTGTTTTATAGCCTGACCAGTTGCCACATAAAAATAACTGCCACAGGCATTGGTGCTCATGTTCAAAGAGCTTCTATTAATGATAATTTTATGGCTCTTATAATATTCTTGACTTACGTTCATCCTAACAAGGTAGCTCTTTATTTCTCTCCTTTTTGGAAGACTTCCTCCTATATTTTATGAATACTCATTGAATAATGTTTTCTATTTTGCATTTAAAATCCTTTTTGACATTGAGAATATTGTCCAAAATTCATTAGCTCTAGCTCTGTTTCTTCAGGAAAGAGTCTCCGATAACTCTGAGCCCTGACATTTTCCTGTCTAAACTGGTAGCTTAGTCTGAACTCATTATTACTTCATTGATTTAATCCCTCATTCATCAAGAGTGATTTTTAGTGCTGATGGTGTATAAATGCACTATTCTATATGCTCTGGTGCATATATAAGGTGGAATAAGACATCTTTATATTCTTTTTACTCCCTGCATTACTATTTAGCTGACCACAGAGAAACACATTTACTACTCTTCTGCTCACTTTCAAAGCCTTTTAAATCTTCCTGCTCTTTGTCACCAGTGACTGGCTTTTCTGTAACTCAAAAGACACTAGTATTGTCTTCAAGCACAAGAGAGTTTCATAAGATGCTCCTTCATCGGAGTAATTTATAAACATGCCTTAGCTTTGATCCTTAGGAATTTTTGGATCTTAAATTTAACTGTCCAGAGAACTTATTTATCTCTCCTCTTTATAACTGTTTGGTTTCCTAATTATAAATAAATAAATGTCATTTCAGGTCCACTATGACTTTTTTTAAAAGTAAAACTTTTATGAAGTGTAACATACATACAGAAAAATGATGCAGTGGTGAATTTTTATAAATTAAGCACCCACTGTAATCACTACCTACTTCAAAAAATAATTATTAGCTCTCCCCCAAATCCTTCTTAGACTTCTCCTCAGGATAGATGGTTGAAGTAAACAGATTTTTGATACCATAATTGAATTTAATTTTTTATTAATGGAATTATACCATATGTACTATTTTCCATCTGGTTTATTTCTCTTTACATTGTTTCTCAGATACATACATAGTGGTACTGCAACGATGGTGTCTGGCATGACAGCATTTAACCTTTTTCAATGCTGTATGACATTATACTCATGGACATATATAAGTTAATTTTCTTTTCTACCATGAAGTACTCTGGTTGTTCCCTTTTTATCTATTTTGTACATGTCTTTTGGTGTTACTTTGGCTATGTCTTTTGGTGCACATATATGTACATTACTGTTGGGTATATAACTACGAGTGAGATTGTTAAATCCTAGGGTGTGATGTATGTGTATATTCAGTTTTATCAAACATTGGCTCACATTTTTCAAAGGGACACATCAATTTTTGAGCATTTCTGTGGTTCTATGTTCTCATGAACACTTTAATACTGTTTTTGATTTAGACTTTTGGTCCTATAACCTGAATCTTTGTTCTAATTAGTAATGATGTCTGACATTTTAAAAGGTAAGCTGGCCACTTAATATTTATTCTGTATAAGTGTTTTGCTTGTGTTTTTGATGGTATTCATTTTTAGCCAGTTTTCTGGAGTTATTTATGTATCATAAATATGATATTTATCAGGCATGTATTGCAAATATCCCTCTGTAAATTGCTTCTTCAAAATGATGCCATTTGATAAAAAGGAAAATTTATACTTTTTTCTAACCCAGAACCTTGTAGGTCAAGAAGAAGGGGAAGGAAGTTTCAAGGTCACATAGGGCAGACTGGCCTAAAATACCTTGAGTCTAGGATTTTCAGAAGTGTGTGTACAGTGAAAGTGTAGACAAACGCGAATTGTGACTTCTCTGCCTGGGCCATGTGAAGACCAAGACTTTCCTGTGAGAGTCAAACACTGAGCAACATCTCATTTGAGTTTTCAATGTGCCCTCTCAGCAGCATCCTACTTGAAAACAGACAAATTAACACAAAAATGTGCCTTGGTCTTTGAAACTACAAATTATAGAAACAAAGATGAAATGATTTGGGGAGGATGAGCCCTTGATCCAGGTTTCTCAGGATTTCAACACAAATCCAAGTTCTTTTGTGTGAGGGCAGTGGGTCCTCGACCTTTCTATACTTTCCTCCCATTTATGTTGGAGCTCTAAAACTGTTGTGCAAATAAAGCTTTAAATACAAATTATAACCAAATAAAATGTAATATATCAGTGTTAACCTTTATTATATTTATGTACTCTTTAAAAAACATTTATGAAGATACTCCAAAATATCCTATTCTTTCTTTGAAGATCTATTTTATATTAAAATCTGCCGTCTACCTGAAGTTGAATTATATATGTGTATATGTGTATGTATGTATGTAATATGATACACAATAATACATAATTATATCTATGTAAAAATAATGAGAAGTTGGAATTAATTGAGCCAACAATCCTTATTGGAAAAAAAATATTCATTTCCACACTGTTTTCAAGAAAATCTTTGTGAAATCAAATAACCAGAATGTGTGGATCTGTTTTTTGAACATTTTGCCTTGTTCAATCATTCCATTTCTATTGCTTTGAGCCACTATAATTCTTAATAATTATGGTTTTATAGGAAATTGTGGTATATTTAATATAAGCGCTTCAGTTTTGTTCTTATTCTTTAGGATTACTTAATATTATTCTTGCTCTTTTGGACATCCATGTGCATTTAAGATTGGTTTATCAAATTACACACACAAGAGTTTTTTTTGAGGTTATTATATATTTAATATATAAAACTTACATAATGATATTTCAAACTTTTTTGGTATGTATAAAGTTAGAATTTGTCTCATTGTCTTGGCTTAGGGAAAAGTTTATGGGAAATTTTAAAATTAACTGCTCTTTTCATCATGTTTGTGTATATTCATTCATGAAAACAAGTAGGGTATAATTTTGGGTATATATGTTATAGATATCAGTGATGCAAATAATACTTTTACTTGAGAAAGAATAATGCAAATTTTCCATATCTATAAAATTAATGCAAAATAAAGCTATTATTTATTTGTATTTTTCATTAAAATAATATGAAATAAACTGCTTGACAGTAAAACATGCTCATTTTTCTTTATGTTAGATTTTGAAGTTTTGTATAATTTTATCATGAATAATAAATTTATCAAGTGTTTTTATTAGAAGAATAAGAACACTTTTCTCCCTTTTTCTTCTTCACTATTTTCTTTTTAAACTAAATGAAATTTACATCTCTGGAAGAAATATATTTGATCCTAGATTTTTAAGAATTCCCATTGGAGGGCTGGGAAGTTAGCTCAGTGATTCCAGCATCTGTCTTGCAAGCGCAAGGGCCCAGGTTTGATTCCCCAGCAATCACACACAATACCGGGCATGGAGACTCATGCCCACCAGCAATCAGTACCACATATCATAGTGTCAGGTGTGGCGACTCATACCTGTAATCCCAGCACTTGGGAGGCAGAGGCAGGAGGATTTCTGTGATGTGAGTTTGAGGCTGAGCTGAGGGACAGCCTGAGCTACAAAGCAAGAAAGACCCTGTCTCAAAAAACCTAAAAAAAAAAAAAAAAATTCCCATTGGATTCAGTTGTCTAATATTCTGTTTAATTTTTTTTGTTTTCATTTATTATTGAAAGTGGCTGCAATTTTACTTTCTCAAAATATAATACCCTTACCAGATTTTTTTATATCAAAGTTATTGTGTTCTGATAAAATGAGATGGAAAGTGTGACCTCTTTTGGAAATGTTTGTGTACATTTGGCATCTTATTTTTATTTTATGTTTTCTTGTTTTTTGTTTATTGAGACAGTCTTGCTGTGCAGTCCAGGCTTTCCTTGAACCATGTGCTTAACTTGACCTTGAACTTGTGATTTTCTTGCCTCAGCTCCCAAGCTGGTACAGTATTTTAATTTTAAATGTTTGACAGAATTTATTATGAAGTTTTATTTTAAGTATTTTCTAACTAATGATTCAATTTCATATTTTAGAAATAGAAATTTTCTATTTTTTATTTCTTCTTATGTCTTTTTGCTTTTAAAGGAGTTATCCCTTTTCATTCAAATTGTCTAATTTATTAATACACAATAACTCAAAATATTATTTTTATCATTTTTAATAGCTTAGAATCTACTAATCTCTTCTGATTATGTAACATTGATAAATTGTTTTCTTTTTTTCTTGGTCTGTTTTATTTGGAGTTTGTCATTTTCATATCATCTTGATGAATTAAATATTGGTTTTAGCTTTCAGGTGTTATGTTTAATTTCCTACTTCAATTATGTCTCTTCTCATCTTTTGATTTAATTGGCTGTTCTTTTTAAGAATTATACAATCAGCTCATTGATTTTAGCCTCATTATATTTAAAAAATAAGACTCTAATCATACCTTTACTCTTCTTTCAACTTAATTCAGTAATTTTATTTCCATTGTGGTTTCTTCTTTGACCATAAGTTATATAAGGTGCATTGTTTTACTGTGTAAAACTTAAGGATTTTAAAATTACCTCATTTGAGTATTTTTATCTATTTTTCCTCCCTCTTCTGAAGTTATAATTACAAGTTTGCTAGAATTTTTTCTCTAGTGTTCCAAATATCTATGTCTCTTCTAGTATTTTCCATGCCTTCTATGCTTTTTTTTTCTGTGTGCTACTGACCCATTTTGAATTTTGTAATATATTCTTTTGCTGAGTCCAATATGTTTTTAGATCTACCTATAACTATTTTCCAGGACTGATTTTGTACTACTTTATTCTGATGGATTTTGGTATTTGGTGAAAATATTTTGTTATTTGCTCTCGTGACTAAATTAGACACATTTATTCAAAAATCTTGCCTCATAATATTTGATTACCTATGCATCTGTTTTTATTCTCTTTCTCCTTTCTTTCTATTCCTTAGCATTTTTGGTACTTTTTGCTAGAGTTTTGGGCATTTGGTCTAAAGTGTTTAGGTTCTGCATATTTTCTTTATTTAAAGCATGACATAGTCAAAGTGTGAGGCAACCCGCTCAATCCAGTCAATGATAATGGCAGTTTGAAGCCATTTTTAGTTTTTTTTTTTTTTTTTAAGATTTTTTTTTTTAAATTATCTTTATTGGTACATTAAATATACACATCATGATTGCACTCCATAATGGGGATTTGTACCAGTATAAGACACAACTTAATTCTCATTTTTTCCCATAGCCCCACCCACCCTACCACCCCCCCATATATATAAAATTTGTTTCCTTACTTTTTTGTTACAATCTCAACTAGTTTTTTTAAAGGCTTTACTTCTCTGAGATTCACACCTACTTCTGGAAGGTGGCAAATGAGAGCCCAGTCTCTTTCCTGGCTTAGTATCTTTGTTGGGTCTTAATTTTCCATTTTGTACACTGTGAGATTTTTCAAAATCTAACTCTGCTTTTTAGTTGCATTCTCTTTGACTACTTAATTTCTTGCTTTTCTCATGTGATTAGGACACAAACCAGAGCCTAGTGCCCAGGTTGGGTTGTATTTTGTCCTCACTTGTCTCTTGGATACAGCCCCTCCTAATTCCAGTTGTTGTCTCCCGGTCCTGTTGTTATAGGCAGCTAAGCTAAGTAGAAATATTGTGGGCAATCAGAGAGGGGTGTCCCTCCAGAGAGTCAGTGCAGGAGGTGGAGACACTCACAACTGTTACCGAGCACATCAACTGGAGGCCAGGCCTCACGATGAAGAAAAATGGGCAGGCATGTGCACTTCCCCAAGGGATGAGGAGTTGGTAATGCCTGGCTCCTGACGTCTACACAGACACCTGTGGGTGAGCAGGACCTTCGGCCCATCACCCTCCTGAAAAGTCTTTTGTTCTTTCCATGCATACTTGCTATGTGAATTGCTTTCCCACTGGATCCATATCACTTAAGCAACTATACCTGTAACCTTACTGGGTGATCAAAGTTTTAAGCCACATGTTGTGCTTTATAAAACTTCTAGGGCTGAGGATTTAGCTCAGTGGTTCTGACTCCTGCCTTGCAAGTGCCAAGGCCCAGGTTGTTGTAACTACATACAACAATTCTGGGTGTGGAGACTCATGCCCACCAGCAATCTGTACCACATACCACAGTGCCAGGGTGTGGTGGCTCATGCCTGTCATCCCAGCACTTGGGAGACAAAGGCAGGAGGATTGCTGTGAGTCTGAGGCTGAGCTCGGGGCCAGCCTGCACTACAAAGAGAGATCCTGTCCAACCCCCCCCCAAAAAAAAAATTAAAAAAACAAAAACAAAATACTTCTAAAAAGCAGCATTCTCTGCCAACCATTCAGGACCCCTCTTGCCTTTCATTAAACATTTCCTTCTCTTAATCTCTGTTGTTCTTTCAAGTTCATTCTTTGCATTTGGGGAACATGCACTCTTGGTATTGGATATCTAGCAGGTTGGGTGTTATAATATTTTCTGCATATTATTTGGAAGTCTGATATCATTTCTAGATCACTATGAAACTATGAAATCCATGCAACCTTTTTTGTCAAGTGGAGCGAACCTTCCTTAACTTCTTAACCCTTTTCTTAGCCAACTTCTTAGTGAATAAAGCAGCCAGCAGCATGGAGATTCATACCCATTTTGTGGGACTGCTTTCTCATCATACTGTGAACTGTATGTTGTCTCATCAGACAGTGATTTTAGTTATATGTAAAAATGTTTTGTTAGTGTAGTCTTTGCTACAAAATATTGAAAAATACATAGAAAGCTCACATATCCTGTAGTTGTTTAATTTTAATCAAGTTGTTTATGAATTCATATTCAAAAATAGAGATTTTAGGATTTAGCCTCTGTACAAATAATTCAAAATTTAATGGACATTTCCTAATTCTCAATCATAAAAGAAGGTAAATATAAAGCATAATTTCCACAACCCTTGACACAGAAAAAGAATACAATGAGATTAACACAGAGTTTATTACCTTCTTCTTGACAATTTACCATGAAAAATAATCTTGGAGATAAAATAATATGGAGAAAAATAATCTTGGAGAAAAATAATCTTCTCATTTTAAAAACTGGAATATCGCTATTTGGACAATTTTAAAATAAGTGTTTTATGTCTTAATACCAGGATTTTTTCACTGCAAATTTTTAAAAAATGGTGTTTTGAAAGTATTGTCTCTTGTAGTACAGTACTCAGGCAGAGGCACAGAGCCAGAGCATAGACATGTTCTGGAAATGTCTTCTGGTTCTATCGCCTCAGAAACTCCCTGTCCTCAGTCACCTTGAGTGTTGTCACATGTAAAATGGAGAAGACAGACACAGTTTGCTTCTATCAGGGGACTTTTGTGAAGACTGAGAGAGGTTGTGGACACAAACTCGGTATTAGTCCGAGTAGACAGGCAACATCATTTCATTGATAAAATTTCAAGTATTTTCTGAGCTCTGAATCTTTGATTAAAGCTTGTCTGTCTGTTTGTTCCTTGTCAGAGATTACTGCTTCTTTGAAGGCAAATGGTAACCCCAAATCTCCCTTACTCTTGAATTTCACATTTAAAATCCATCTAAACAAACTCCATACTGTCTGCTCTCTGCTGTCTTATTATTCCTGGTGCCTCTCATTACAATAAATGGCCCCCCTGTCTGTGATACTTTTAACCCTTCCCCAGCCTTAGTTTAAAATCCTCGGTGTTCCTGTCAGCCAAGTAATTTCTTCTCCTCTTCCCTTTGGATTGAAGGGTTAAACTGCCCGGGCTTCTCTGGATCACACTGAAGTCACTATTCTCAGCCCTAGTTCATAGCACTCAATCATATTTGCAAGGTGAAATCCTTTTTCACTGTTTCCCCAACTGAGAAAGCACCAACTGGCCGCAGGAAAGCGCCCTTTGGCATTCCTATCCTTTACTGTTTTCTTTTTCTTTTTGTCCACACATGACTTTGCTTATACAAGACTAGCTTCCCCCATCCTGCTTCCTAGATGATTCTGGCCTGTTTTCAATTCTCATTCTTTCTGTGGCATTGGGAGTAGTTAGTCATTTGTGCATCAGTGAGAAGAGGGATTTAGTGAATAGGAAGACCAGAGACTTTCCTCTTTGGTCCTTCCTTCCCTGACAAAGTAAATCCCACTGAAAAACAGCATTAATAGAGCATGACGGTTTGAAGAATAGAGCCCTAACTGTTGACATTTCTGTTGTCAGGCTAGGTATTATGTTGCAATAAAGAAAAGACACATTTTTTTTTTTTAAAGGCAATCTCCGTGGCATTAGGTTTATTAGTGCAATATCATTGTCATTGTTCTCAGGTCCCCAATACACTTAAAGGCCTATCAATATTTCCATTAAAAAATCCCATTTGCTGTCATTTAAAAGTAGCCTGCCTATGTCAGATCATTTAAACTGAAATTATAGATCAATTATTTTTAGGTTTATTATTGAACGTCAAGGGTGGTTAAATTCACTGAATTGGTCGGGCTTGAATGCTGTCTGTTTTAGAAGAAAGTGGTCAGCATAAAGACAGGATATTGTGCAGGTCCTAGAGACGAGATGAGGCTTTTACCCACTTTAACATGAATCACCATTAGTTATCCTTGTGTATCAATGGAAGAATGGATTTACTTCAAGAGTGGCATCAGAAATGACCCAAAACAACCTTCGTTCTTCATTCAAGAGATATGAGATTTAATTGCTGCCTAGATACAATGAAAAGGAGCTAGTCCTCTCTAGCCTCAGCAAAGACGTGGCATTTATTGAGATTCACACTGTATTAGTCCTAGGGGATAATAAACACCACAGGCCAACAAGTTAGGCCTACAGTTCTCTATAGACAAGGAAACTAGGGTTCACAGAGGTCTAGAACTTCTCAAATTATGTAGCTAACAGTGGCTGAATTTTAAAACTCTTGGATTTCAAGGACCATAATCCTCTCTCATTTGTTACTGACACACCAAATCAATGAAATTCATTACAGCTTTGTTTGATTTCTTGAAGTTGTTCTAATGATTGTGTGAGGACAGTCATGTTGAAGGTAGAGTTCCACTTCTGCCTGAAACTTTTATCAATTTATTTATTATGCTTTATCTTTCTCAAGATTTTATAGTTCAGTCTATGCTGGCAATTAAAGTTAACCAAGGATATTTTTTATTAATTGCCCCCTTCATTTGGCTGAAATATCTTATTACTACTAGGGGTATATGTGACTGTCCATTTTGCTACATTCAACCTAAAATAAAGGTATTGCTTTCTACAGTTTTCCAAACCTGGTGTAAGTGATGTCTCTTAATAAACTTTAACCTCACTGCTAGTGATTTCAGTATATTTTCAGCATGTCTTACATTCTATTTGGATGACTGCTATATGGATTTTCTATTCAGGCCCTTTATCTTGTGTTTTCTCTAGTGGGTTTATTTTATTTTCCTTGTGTTTCCATGTAAAAAATATTGATAAATAGGCTAGATTTTTGTGTATGTTAATTAAGCACACATATGCTAGGCATAACTAAATCATACCATCATAGGCATGGCAAATCTTGGGAAAGATGATTCTCAAGGTCCTTATAAATCTTTCTCTAACATAGTCTCCAAAAATGGGATTCTCAACATTAGAATAAGCATTCTTTTCTTCTTTCTGAAGCACCACAAAAGAAGCTTGTGACAGTGTCCCCTCAAAGGGCTTTATAGGTTGCCAGGGTAGGCGATGCACAGGAAGTATAGCTTAAGCTCAGTGCTGATAAAACTGTCATAATATCTACTCAAGTCAATGATATTACTTGCTTTTCATTGCATGATGAAGCCAATTGGATGGAATTCAAATCAGTATTTTTTTTCCATTGAAAAGTACTTTTTTCTTCATTGAAGACTATTTTCTTGACAAATTGGATGTTTTACCCCTGAGCTACTGAAATGTTTTGTGTTTTTTTTTTGTCTTATAAATAAAAATTTTTTATTATTCCAATACAAAAATGAAGTGTGTATTTGCTTTAAAAAGAATCTTCAAGCTGAAAGAAAACAAGGCTAATTTCAGAGAATATTATTGAAGATAGATGGCTTTATTCTTGTGATATAATACAAAGTTTGCTAGCATTATATTTGAAGATCTTATGGTAAAAGTATTTTATGCTTTTGATGCAAGATGCTGAATGTCTGCAGGACAACTATTCCCTTCTGTCCTTTTGTTCTAGGTTCAAATATATTTTCATGTGGATTTTTTTTTTTTGGAGATAGGGTCTTACTTTTGTAGTTCAGGCTATCCCTGAGCTCAGCCTTGAACTTACAGCAATCCTCCTGCCTCTGCTTCCCAAGTGCTGGGATCACAGGCATGAGCCATCACACCCAGCACTGTGGTATGTGGTACTGATTGCTGGTGGGAATGAGTCTCCATGCCTTGCATTGTTGTATGTGGTTATGGGGATCGAACCTGGGTCCTTGCACTTGCAAGGCAGGTGCCAGAAGCACTGAGCTAAATCCCCAGCTCTTCATGTAGTTTTATAATTTCTCAGAAAATAAGGGTTAAATTTTCTTCTCCTTTTTTTTTTCTGCAACTCCATGTGAGCTATGATTTCATACCATGGATTTGTATCCTTTCCAAAGTGTTTTGGATTCTTGAGGAACAAAGAACATAGTAAATAAGACAGCTGCTCTTTACTGTTTCCCAAGTATCACCCTATGCATGTTTCATGTATTCTCCCATTTAATCCTTGCAATGGATTTAGTTTCTTGATCTCTAACTTTATAAGGCAGTAAGCCCTAGGAAAGCTAAGTGTATATGCTGGTGAAGTGAGCACCCTAGGAAGGCTAAGAACTCACCCCATGTCACCAACTAGATTAGTGCTCTGGATTATTTTTTTTTTTAAATTTTATTCCTCAATCCAACATCCTGGTAGGGCAAGGTTATTGTAAATGAGGAACTTAAATTCTTATTAAATTATCTTCTTGATAAGTGCTAACAGTTTTTGGTGATGTTCTTCTGTTTACTTTTATATTTATGGTGAAAAAAGATTTAAAAAATGGGAAAAACAGCAGCTGAGGCATTTCGTACTTGTTCATTGGTGCGTGTTACTTCACATTCTCTTATCCTCGATTACTTTGCAGGAAACATTTTGGCCAATCTTGTGTTTTGAAGGTTAACTTAGCTGTGGGAGATAACATTTGTAAGTGTACAAATCCAGGTCTGGTGACACTTTGGAGCTCATCATAATTGCTAAAAACCATGTATGAGGCCCCTAGAGAGGGAGCACTCCCACCATTCCCTGCATGTACCTCCAGGTCTCAATGTGAAGTGCTGTTATTTGACAGCTTCCTAGGGCTCTGAGGCAAAGAGCTGGTGGAGATCATTTTGTGAAATATTATTTTTTCTTTAATTTTGTGAAACATAAAAATGTATATAAAGCAAGCATGAAAAAGTAATGGATAGCTATAATGCAGAAGCTGTGTAACAAGCTCTGTGGTCAAAAAGTTCAGTCATGCCACTCTCCAGAATTCCCTCTGAATTGCAGTTTTGGCCTTTCCTGTAGGGACACTCACTATCCTGACTTTGGTGGAAGCTGATCCCTTGCTTTTCTCTTTAGTTTACTTCTTATGTATCATGTATAGAACATGATTAATTTAGTCTCTTTTGAACCTTATATAAAGGAAACACACTATAAATTCATTCAAGCTTGAATGAAGCTTGTTTTGTATCTTGCTTTTTCTTCCTTAGAATAAACTTGATTATTTTTATTCATATTGTATGTGTAGGGGGACTTTTTAAAAATTGGTATGGTACTATGTGGAATTCCATTGCATGCATATGTCCCAGTTGATCCATTTGTGCTAGGTTGGTTTATCTGCACTATGCAGTGCAGAATTTCATGCACGACACCCCATTTACTCCCAGTGACTTAAATGGAGCAGCTTCCAGAAGTAAGAAGTCCTCTGGAAAAACTGCAGTGAAAACAGCGGAACTTTCTGAAAAATCCAAATATTCTTTGCTAAACATTCAGAGCCAATGGAGCTGGAATGCACTATCTAGGCCTATTATACCAGGTGGAAAAAGATGAATCCCTGTGCCTTTACACAGGCTCAAAGGAGTTGAGCCTATAATCCTTTTATTTGAGAAGAGAGTTTCTGGGATTCCTGTTCTAAAAGGCCTCCTAGGGAACTGTTTTACTGAGATTAATATCATTGTGCTCAGCTACCTAGGCATTCAAAGGCCATTGCAGTATGATTTGAGGGGCCCTGTCTACTGTTCCCACTGATAGAAAACCACTATGTCATCCAAGTGATGCTGGTTTTACTGGTATGCAGGATTCAAGAGTTATAGAACCAGGAAGGCCTCCATCTAGCCTTCAAAGGAAAGCAGCGAGACTAAGCAAGCCACCTCAAAGAGCAGTTCCTTAAATTAGAAGTATGAAATTCAAGGTACAGAGATGAAAGTGGATATCCTCAGGCAGTCAGAGATGCTAGAAATATGAAACTTCTGCTGGGAATATCTTCAGGCTATGAATGTGTCCAACAGAACAAAGACTTGTGGGCTGCAACAAGTCAGGCCTTGAGAGTGGAGCTACCCAAGGCCTCAGGAGTTTACATTAAAACCCACTATGCCACAGATACCCGATCCTGAGCTACAGGACTTAATGTTTTCTTGTAGGACCTCAATCTTTAGTCTGATTTTTTCTCTCCCTTTATTCCTCTGTTTTAGAATGGGAATATTTATCCTGTGCCATTGTGCCTTGGGAGAATGTAACTTGTTTTTGATTTTCAAGATTGGTGATTTTTTTTCATGTGATGCTGGGGAGTAAGCCCAGAGCTTCTTGCATGATAGGAACAAGTTCTATCACTGAGCCATAACCCCAGTCCTTTGGTTTTGTTGTTTAAATTAGAGGTTTACTCTAAGAGTTTGCCTGAGTCTCAGAACAGACTAGATTTGGACTTCTAGAAATGCTGGAATTATTAATACTTTGGGGAAGTTACCATGGTGTTTCCAGTTGTGTATAAGTATATTATGTGTACTGATTAACTTATTGTGTTCATTTGGTGAATAAGCATTGTTTAAAGAGAAGTGTAATGACGTGAAAAGAAGTGGTATGTAACACCTAGGGTAGAATTTTAACTTGATTTGCTTTGGGGTCCGGCCATAGATAAGAGAAGCACACTTCTAAGCATGTCTAGTGGGCCATGGATGTACTGACTTAGGGTCTACGTCTATGTCTTTACCCTTTCTACTGTAGCCTTTTTCCTTCCGGGCCCCCATGAACTAAGTGGCTTTGCTCCAGTGTACTCTAGGCCATGATATCTGTTTAGGATCCAAATGATGATGGGCCGAGATCATGAGCAAACTAAACTTCTCCCCCTTTAAGATGTGGATCTTTGGTACTGTGTCTTAGCATCAAGAAAGCTAATATAACTATCTATCTCTTGCTAGTTCAAATGACTTCTTCATCTTGTGGCATTTCCCTCCTAGACACTACATGATTGCTAAATTTTGTAATTTTTAAATGAGAGGGTCCTGGGGAAGGAGGTGAAAATTACTGAGTTTGACCTTGGGTCCTCTGGTTGTCTTTCGATAACACTGACAAAATCTCTTGAGAGATGATGGCCTAGGTAATGGCTGGGGCTAGGCAAAGTGACCAGATACCAAGAGGGCCTGATACAGTACGTGTGACATACACGTTTAATGTTTTTTTTTTTAAATTGAATTCCTTCATTCCCTTTATTGAATTTATTGGTACATTTTAGATATACATTATGGTCACATTAAGCATGAGAACTTGCATCTGTACATGCATATCTTCATTCTCATTTTCCCCCCTTTCCTTTGCCCTCCTGACAATCCCCACACTCTTTATACATAAATTTTGTTTCCATTTTTTTTTTTGGTTTTTACCATCGAATTTTTTCTTTTCCTTCTTTACTTAGCCCTACCCTTTATTTCCCTTTAAGTATTTTATTTCTTGTTTCACAATATGTACCATGTGTTCTGGACCTCATTTACACTTTCAGTTTCTCATGCTAGAGAAACAATATTATGTTTATATATCTATGTCCTACTTCTTTCACTTATGAGTATATCTTCAAGGCACATTCATTTAAGTATAAATGTCTCTAATTTATCATTCTTTGTGGCTGTGTAATACTGTATTTTATTTTATTTTATTTTTTGAGACAGGGTCTCCCTTTGCAGTTCAGGCTGACTCTGAGCTCAGCCTCAAACTCTCATCACAGCAATCCTCCTGCCTCTCCCTCCCGAGTGCTGGGATTACAGGCATGAGCCACCACGCCTGGCACTGTGGTGTGTGGTACTGATTGCTGGTGGGCATGTCTCCATGACCAGAATTGTATGTAGTTACCGGGGTTCGAATCCGGGCCTTTGCACTTGCAAAACAGGCGCCGGAACCACTGAGCTAAATCTCTGGCCCTCCATTTTATTTTTTTAAAAACCACATCTTCTTTATCTAGTGTTCAGTTGATGGGTATTTGAGATGCCTCCAAAATTTATCTATAAACATAGGTGCACAATGATATCACTGTGGTATGATTCTTTTAACTCTGCCATGTATATACCTAGCAGGGAAGTAGCAGAATCAAATGGCACCTCTAATCCTAGTTTTTTGAGAAATCTCCACACTAATTTCCAGTGGTTGCCCCAGTCTACATTTCCTCCAACAGTCCTTCTTCACTTTTGTGTTGAGTTGTCTGTCATTTACTTGTAGAAATCCTCTATGGATTCTTAACATTAATCTTTGAAATAGATCTTTAAAAAATTATTTTTCCTAATCTTTGTATTATTTTTTAACTTTTTATAGTATGTTTTATTTCTGAAGAAAATATTGGAATTTTAATGTAATTAAGTGTACTTAAAATTTTTTAAGATTTTAAAATTTGATTTTATTGGTACATTTTATATATACATTATGGTCACCTTCACCACTGAGGGTTTGTACCAGTACATGACATGTTTTGATTCTCATTTCTTCCAATTTTTTTTTGCCCTCCCTATAACTTCCCACCCCTCCTATGCTAATATTTTTCATCAGATTAATATCTTTTGGTCCTGTATTTGAGTAATCATTTCCAAACTCTGAGGATATGAACACATTCACTTTACTAGCTTCTAAATACTTTGAAGTTTTATTATTTGTACTTAAAATTGATTTCATGATCTGTGAAACCATGTATGGATACTTTATGCTACAACGTTTCCTTTTTTAAAAAGTTATTTTCTAAAGCTAGGAAGTAAAATTTATGCCATCAATTGGTAACATTTATAGAAATCCTTCTTGGTTTCCTTTTTGGCAATTTGTTAATAGTGGATTAATTACTACATGTTGCAGTATCACTTTTGAGCTATCAGGGAGCTTTTTTTCACTTTGAGTATCTTTCAGAGTATTTTGATTATTCTCTGTAAATTTATATATAAATATAAATTTTAGCATCAATTTTTTAAAACCTCCACAGGAAAGATATTGATTGGAATTGTTTTAAATCTATTGGTTTTTAAGAACTGACAAATTTGTAGATTCTCAGCCTTTTGAATATTATTTTCAAATATTTCTCCAAACATTTAGATCATCTTTTAAAATATATCTTATTATATTCTCCTTCTCTAATAGTGTTCCTAACAGAACACTTATTCTCATGTATCTCATATTTTTGATATTATTTTACATGATACATGACATTTTCTTTTATTTTAGACTTTTTCTTTCTTTCTTTTTTTTTTTTTTGAGACAAGTTTTCACTATGTAGTTCAGTCTGGCCTTGAACTCACTATGTAGTCAGGTTGGTCTTGACCTTGCAGCAATCCTTCTGCCTCAGCCTCCCAGATACTGCAATTACAGGTGTGTGCCACAAGGCTTGGTTCAGTTTTATATTATTTCTAATACAAAGAAATATAGTTAATCATATCCTGACAATTTATTAAGCTCTCTAGTTTCATATGCATAATTTTTAACTTATATAACTATAAAATTATATTATTTAGTAATAACAATCTTCTTATATGCCAGGTAGAACCTCCAGACTAATATCACATAGAAAAATATTTAATTTTACTAAATAGTTTTTCTGCCTCTATTGTGATTTTTTCTTCTTTAATTTCTTAATGTGATGAATTACATTGATGATTTTCTAACACAAAAGATGTTGTACATCTGATGTTCCTTACTTTAGTCTTGTGTGGTATCTTTTTTGTATATTGCTATGATAAATTAGCTTACATTTTATTTTGAGATTTTTAGTCTCTATTCATAATTTAAGTGGTCTTTGATATTTTATTTCCTGTAAACTTTGTTAGATTTTGGCATTAATTGGCATTATTGTTCAAATGAGCCAGAATTTGGTTCTTTTCTTCCTGTTCTCTGAAACAATGTTTATACATTTACAACTATTTTTTCCTTGAATATTTAGTTCAGTATGTCTCAATGGTGAAATTATTTTGGCTGCAAATTTTATTTCTAGGAAATTATTTTGACTCAGTCTTTTGGAAATATAGAACATGGTGATTATGAAAATGTTCTTAACATTGGGAAAAAATAGGCATAGGCCAGCTTGAGTGGACCCTGTAGGTCTTCCGGGATGACCGAGGACCCACAGCGTGAATACCTGAATCTCCGAGGGCTTGGAAGATGAATTCTGCTTATCAGTTCTTCTCATCAGATTCTTGAGGGTGTTTGATTTTGTGTAAGCTTTAGGTTAAATTTTGTAGGTGTTTCTGTATTTCTTTGTATTTCTAGTCACTTGGCATAACATATTCTATAATCATTTTTATTATTATTTTTATTATAGGAGCAAGAAAATATTGAACATGTTTAAGGCGGTCTGTATTATCTTGATGCTGCTCAAAAGTAAAATCTATATAGTGAAAAAGTGCTTAAGGTATTTGACAGTTTTCTATGAAATAAGTATGTTCTTCAGAATATTTTTACTTTCTATTCTTTGTAGCAAGATAAGCTGAGGTGGCATGATTCAGAATACAGATGTGGTCATGTAATGTCCTTGTGAATGATGATCCCCAAACTATGCCCGTGTTAGTATTTAAAGAGATCTGGCACATTTCCTGAAGTTCCTGATACTTCATAGGGTCTGAAATGGCAAGCCTTGTCAATATTGTTCACTCTCATTCTCACTTGAATGTGTACAGAGGATATTTTCCCAGTGTCTTCTGACATCTCAACACGTGGAATACAGAAACACCTATCACTAGCTGGACATCAGTGATATTTACAAAAAAAGAAAACTAACTTAATGATTTTCTTTGGGAAAAATACAGTTATTTTTTCAACAAATAGTTATGCTATCCTGTAATTCTTTTTCTGTCATTTAAAATGAGTAAATAAATACATTTGAATAATTTTTAGTTTTACTTATTTATGAAATAAATATAAACACAGTGGTACCTCGACTCACAAATGCTTTTGTTTGTGAACAATCTGGTTCACAAATAGAAACATTTGGCAATGTTTTGTTTTTGGTGGAAAACTCTGCATTAGGGGACGAACATGACCATAGTCATCTTTTTACCTGTATCTAAAGGTAGCCACTTTTTCCAGAACCATGGAACAAATTAAGTTCATGAACCAAGGTACGAATGTAAAAATAGTGCACAGAGTCAGATGTTTGGTGTTTTCAGTAATTTTTAAGAGTAGAAAAGGACTCTGAAACTCAAATGTCCAACTTAGATAAAATTAAGGTTGACAGTGCTTCCCTAAGTCCAGTTCCTGTCACTGACTCTCGTCCTTCTCCTAGAACCCATGCGTGTTCTATATCTGTAGTCTTCCTGAATTTTTCATCTTGCTAGTTCACTAACCAAGATAATTTCTCCTTGTCTTGCTTGTAGATTTTCATCCATGTTTTCAAGAATGTGCTCAAATGTGTCATGTACTGGTACAAACCCTCAATGTTGTATGTGATCATAATGTTATATATATAAGATGGACCAATAAAATCAATTCAAAAGAAAAGGAAAAAGAAAAAGAAAAGAAGAACTTGCTTGGAGCTGGCCTTGGTAGTGCATACCTACAGTCTCTGCATTCTGGGAGACTGAGACAGGAGGATATCAAGTATGAACCCTGCCTGAGTGACATCAAGACTCTTCTCTCAGTATGAAGGTTCTGGATTGAGTCTACAGTACTATTAAAAATAGAAACAAGACAAAACACCATTTCCCATTGGCCACACTCCTTTCTTATGATCTCTTGTACATGCTTCTGTCAGTACCTCATTGTAATGCAATTTCAAACACTTTGCTTTGTGTGAGTTGGCTTAAAGTAAACTTGGGATCATAAGTCTGTTTTACTCAGACTTTTTGCTAATGTGTGTCAGCTACAGTTTGGAACAGAGTAGTTGGCACTGGTTTTCAATATTCTTTTATCACCACATGGCTCTCATTTTCTGGAGCTTTGGATTCCTCATTTCTGTTTATCCTGTTACAAGATTCTTGCATGGATATATTTGCTTTGAGTAAAATCCAGAAAAAGCTCTTTTCTTACAGGGTAGCAGAATAGACACAGAGCAGTATGTGTTTAATAAATCTTTGAAGGAGTAGGTACTACATATATGTGAATGAAAGTAAAAAGGAATAAATGGCAGATTTAATAGTCATTATTGAACATTAAATTTTAAAATATTATAGTGTACATCAAATGGACAGTGGTTGAAAGCTGTACATACACAAGGTCTAGGGAATTCTTAAGGGTTTCAGCTCAAGACCATGATTGCTTACAAAGGCTTAAGGGAAGTTGGGAGCTCAAATCCCTCCCTTTGGTCTAATTTATTTTAAGATTATTTCTTGTTTGTTTCATTTTGTTTTCAGTGGGATGTGTCATTTAAAAAAGCAGAATTAGTTTACAAAAGAACATTCAAAAACATTTGCAACATGTCATCCTCATTCTTTGATGGAGCACTGATTTAAGACATTCTCTTTCCAACTGCCCCTGGATTTCAATCACTGAGTACTGGCCTGTCCCACTGTAACAAAGATGTCACAGGTCACAAGGAGTACTACTGTAGGCACCTTCTGTAAAGTTATTTAAAGTAATAGAGATGATGATTGCTGGGATTTTAAAGCATGGAGATATATCTCATCCTTAAAACCTACCATTATGTCATCCCAAAAATAGCTCACTTTTTAATAACATTTGTCTGGCTCCCTTTCTATTCTTTCATCCTTTCTACTGCTGGTTGGTACGCTTTGTTTATTCTCACCCTCACTGAACAAGTTTTCAATTCAAAGTTTAATGTGTCTTTGTCAATTAAAACCTGAATCCTCTGTAGCTGAATAACAAAAGATTTGGAGAAATGATTTTATTTTTCATATTAAGACATCCCAATCTGCCTCAGTGGTTATTAGTACCATGGAAGCAAGGCTGGAAAAGAAACCTTTGGAAGAGATGGACTAGTGTTAAGGTACACAGAGATACATGAGAGCATTCAAAGTGAATTGCAGGATTTCAAACACAGACCTCCTGCTTCCCAGAGTCCAGCTAACCACACTATCCTTTCTGCATCTCCTTGACATAGAAATTGAATGACATATTTGAATTCCACAGAATTCTTTTCCTAAAACCTAATTAAAATCTATTCTCCAGCATTTTGCTGCTGTTCAAAAAGATGATGCTGTCAGATGTTTCAGTCATTATCAATATGTTCACTGGATTAAAAAACAAATTTCTGTATAATATTGTAATGATTATGAATCTGTGATAATCTAAGCAATTATTAAGGAACAATGCCTACCCCAACTTGGTATCTTGATTATTTGTTGATGACATCTGAAAATAGAGTTGTCAGGAGGCAATACTGTATTGTTTAACAGTGTTAATTTATTTTATTTATGTAAATTTCATGCTTCTCAGTATTTCACAAACTTGAATACTGGTTAATTGTCTACCCAGTGAAGACAGAAAATTGGGAATAAAAGTAAATGACAATGTAAAAACATTAAAGGTTCTCTTTAGAACCTCAACTCCTAGAATTAGTGAGGCTCTTATAATTTTAATTAGATGTATTTTGATTTCTAAAATGAGAGTAATTGTTAAATATTGCTAAGAGCTTTTCTGGGCTTGGGAGTGAATAATTATTGGGAATGAAAGCAACTTTTAAGTTACTAAATGTGAATTATACTATGAATGAGAAAAAAAATCTTTCCCTTAAAATTTTCACTCTGGGATACTGAAAATGTCTTTGTATTTAAGCTAGTTCTCTTTGTTGCTCAGGAAGCTGATTCTTTCTAGATTGTTTTTAAGTGTTTTCTTTTATGTACTTTCTGTTCACCTAATTGCATAGAAACTTTGCTCAAGGATGGGGGAATGAACATGGAATATTAGGTTATAAGAGAATGCACTTCAAAACCATGAATGGAATTAGCAGGAAGTAATTTTGTGTTTGTTCTCATGCACAGTCTGTGTATTCCTGAGCTGGGCAGAGTGTAAGTGTCTATGTTTGTACTGTGAAGCTAACAATTTAAAAGATTCTGAAACCTGAACTTTGGTTTCAGGGGCAACATTCAGCACTTTACAGAGGATTAACACACAATTGCAGTAGCAGAAACATCCACCCCCAGTAATATTTTTTTAAATCATTCTCAGATATTTAGTGTTTTTCACAGAGCTTTGCTGGAAAGCAACTTGGTTGTAAGTACTCTGTCCTGAGCTGGCTCCAGTGAGAAGTTTGCCTGTATGGCTAGGTGTTGAGTTTCCAGAAAAGCGGAGGTGGAGATGGAGGATGTTGGGTACAGCCTTTGGGAGAACTGTTCAGGTGTAGGGAGCAGCCAGGACTGCAAACATCCATGACTTCAGAGATCTGGAACATACTCTGCAATCCTGGATGACTGGGGTGGACGTGGCCAGGTAGAGCAGTCAGCACAGTGTGCAATGAAATAAGAAATGTCTAGAAAGAGGAGGAGGAGAGAGATGCTGTTCTAGTGGTCTGGACAGGAAAACACAGGACGGGGGGGGGGGTGTCTGTGGATAACTGGGCTTTCTAGAGATACTTTCTCCTGTCAGTAAACTCTAGGGAAAATGAAAGGTTTCAGCTAAGCTAGTGAGAGTACAGTGCTTGAACCCCACGCGGGGGCTTAGAGCGCTAGGGAGAAGTCAGGGCTGCAGGCTGGGTGGGTGCATTTGGGATCCAGAGAGCAGCAGCCAGACAAACTTGCCCCAGCATGACTCACACCTGCTCTGTGGCAGCAGGCCAGTTCCTGCCGGTGGCATGGACTTTCCTGAAGTGCCTCCCCTGTTCCCAGAGCTGTGCAGACACAATGCCAGATTTCCTTCTTGAGTTCTTTTCACTCTCTTAAAAAAGTGGTTTTTTTTTTAATAGTACACATTTTTAGTACATAATGATCACATTCACTGTGGGAAGTCAGTACATGTAGATAACACATCTTAATCTTTTTTACATCCTTTACCCCTTTTTTCTCTTTCCTCTATCTCTCTTACCTCAGTTCTTATAGCTTTATTTTTGGGGGTGCATTTTGATAGTGGAAAAGACATTTCCTATTGCACAATATTCCTCATAGCTTTATTCGCATAATAAATGTTAATTCATTATTTATCATCCCTCCCCTCCTTTTCTCTAGTTCTTATGACAAGTCTGGTAAATGTACATTAACTTTATTGGTGATGAATTATGCCCCTCTCAAAATGTTTTGGAAAAATACATCATCCTCTTATTTTTCATTCATCCCCCAAGAGTTTGATTTTCCTTCTCATATGCATTAATAGTCACTGGCTTTGGGGAGTCTGCCATCCTCAAGGACACAATGCTGGTTTGGAGGACATAGGTCAGTGGGAAACGAGGACAGGGAAGCGGGACAGAGCGCTCACTCAGGCAGGCAGGTGTCCAGGGCTTGTCACTGTGGAAGGGTCCTTTGCCTGGTCTGTCTTTTCCTTTGCTCTGTGTGATCCACTCCCACCTTGGCAGACTCACTTTCACTTCTAAGGCTGAGATCAGAACGCACGTCTGTGGTGAAGTTTGTCCTGCTCCTCCAAGATGCATGGGACAGCGTCTTGGAGATGCTGACACAGCCTAAGTGCAGTGTGCTTTTGTCCCCACGTGGTTGGCAGGTAGTGAGGCTAGGGAATACCACTTGCTGATTTTAATGATTCCGGGCAGCAGACAAGATCTTGGTAAAGTAAAAAAGGTAGGTCGAAGCAAGGCACGAGTCTTAGTCTGTAAGGTTGCTGTAACAAACTCCACTGGACTATGAAGCTTGTCAACACCAGCAATTTATTTCTCACTGTTGTGGGACCTGAGAATTCCAGATACTGGAAAATCCAGGGTCTGGTGAGGGACCACTTCTTGGTTCTCAGATTGTACCATCTAGCTAGGTCTCCTTGGTGGGAGGGATCTCTCCCGGGACTCTTGTGCAAAGGCACTAATCCTATTCATGAGGGCCCATTCTCATGACCTAATCACCTCCCACAGGCTTAGCCTCCTAATACCCTTACACTGGGGATTAAGATTTCAATATATGAATTTTGGAAGAACACAAATGTTCAGCCTATAGCAAAGGGGAAAGACCATTTACAGACACAATTCATCTGAAAAAAATCTACTGTGTCTGAAGAAGTTTCAGCTTATGGACCAAAATGGAGGTTATTTTCATCCTTTGAATCAATCAGTTCAGAAATCATAATTTACTGACTCTCTGTGTAACTAAAAGTGCCATTAGCATAGACTCCGCACTGTGACCTGCTTGTGAACAGGTTATTTATCTTGGAGTTGATGCTCTCAAGTTGAACTCAGGGAACAGAGAGTGCATTGCTTCAGCAGAGATCCCCTCCCTGCTTTTGTTAATTCTGGGAATTTGATGGAGCAAATCTAGCTGAAAGAAGAAGTAAAGTTGTACTAATGTTCAGTGCTTCCTATTTATGGACCATATCAGAATGAATGAGAAGAGACATCTTCTCAAAAACTTGGAGAAGTGTATGTAACCCTGTGGCTTTGAGAGACCTGAACAAAATTTTTTTCAGTGCTCTTGTCTTTTTTTTTTTTTTCCCTAGGGATGTGCTGGAAAGGCTAGTAAACCCAGAGACACCAGACATTAAGTGTCTCATCCTGTGCAAGCTCACAGAAATCCCATACATTAAGGACCAAGATTCCTACTTAGTTTTGGAGCTTATGAAGGTTAAGTTGACAAAAGGTACTAGTATTGAAACCCAAGCCCCTCAGACACCCTATTTCCCTATACTGTATTTCTTTTGACATGGTTTAAAAGTAACAGTAGCTACCTTTTCCACCCTGTCTCCCTTTAAGCTCCTGTATAATTACATTAAATGCAACAGAATTTCACCATTTTCAGATGAAAAGAGTAGCAAGATCACAATTTCTTCTTAGATTTTATTTTGATTGAAAGGCGTAAATAGCCAAGTATAAGCAGAAGTTGTGTGTCTGTAAAGATTGAGATACACCACCTGATATAGTCAGGGTTGCAAGGGACTGGATTTAATACACATAACTTATAGGATTATTTTATAGTAATCACCCAACAAGTCAAATCCAGAGGAGTTCCAGAGATTTAATCTCACATTAGAAACTCAAAGAATCAAGTTGAAAGCTTGGATCCCACAGCAAGGTCCCAGATCCTTCATCTGAGTGCCTAGAGCCCAAGCAATGTCTCATGCTGTTCATATCGAGGAGCTACACCTGGGAGGCCCCAAAGGCCAGTGGTGGAAGCCAGAAAGCCTGCACAGGGGTGAAGGGTATGTGCCATCAGACTGAGGCATCCACACTGGGGTCAGGAAGTGATGTTCACGGTGAAGATCAGAGCTCCCCTGATGAGAACAGCAGCCAGTCCCAGGACCTAAGCTACTCCTCCGAGGGTCTTCCACACCCAGGTCATGCCGATTCAGTTCAGCTGGTTGTTTGAAGGGGACTATTAGTAATTCCGTTGCACTACCAATAGTTCAGAACTTAGCACATACCCAGAAGTGTGTTGCATGATCTATTTTAGTGGATCTAGTGTATTAAAAACCCTCATTCTCATTTTCATTTTATTTATTTTTAAAAAATTATCTTTATTGGTACATGAATATACATGATAATCACATTCAACATTAACAGTTTGTACCAGAATATGACATGACTTGATTCTCATTTTTTTCTCTTTTCCCCCCGCCCTGTGTCCCCCTTACCCCCTATATACACAATCTTTGTTTTCTTTTTTCTTTATTATTACCAGATTCATTTTCCCCTGGTTATTTACCCTTACACTCTTTCCTTTTAAATATTTTCTACTTCGCAATATCAACTATACATACTACAACTCATTCACAACTTCACGTAAAAAGAAAATCAGGAAAAACCCTCATTCTCATCTTGGCCATCTCCACTTGAATATATTTGTGTCTAGATTCTCACATAGTGACTTACCATAAAAAAGGTCTGAATACTTTGACCATTGTTTACTTCTTAGGGCTTTAATTTCTAACTGTAAAGTAATGCACACACTTGTATAAAATATATTTAATAGGTTAAATATAATAGTATGTATAATTCACACGTATTGAGGCTGTGGATCAGCGAATGATAAGCCAGAGGCCAAATTCTATCTGTTATCTCTTTTGGCATGGCCTGCAAACTAAGAATGGTAGTCTAGAATTTTTAGGTGGTTGGAAGAACCCACCCAAAAAATCATATCTTGCAAAATGTGGAAATTATATGAAATTCAGGTGTCAGAGACCATAAAATTTTGTTGAAACACAGGAGTATTAATCATTGGTATAGAGGCAATGGTCACTTTCATGTTAAAATGGTAGGATTGAGTAGTTACAGCCAAGACCATAGGACCCTGGAGGTGTAAAATACTCATTATTTGCCGCTTAGCAGAAGACATAACCCACCTCTGCTAGCCAGGTGCTTAGTGAAGGATGTGTGGCCATGCATAGGAAACGCTTCCACTAGATATGTGAGCTCCCCTGTTGGGTTTGCAAGAAGAATTACTCTTCAGATGTTGCATCCAAAACTGGGAGGAAGGGGAAGTAACTGAAAAAAGAAAGTGTATAAGATTTAAAGTGGCATCCTATATCCAGACAGCCTGGAAGCAGAAAAGAAGGAAAACATATTTCCATCAGTCTGGCTTACATATGGACTCTGTAGTCTTGTTATAAATAACACAAAGCAAAGGCTTCTCTCTCTGCCGTTGCCCTGCCATCCTGCCTGTGCATGAGAGCAACTGCTCACCTGTACATTTGCTTGCAAAAGCTTTTTCATTTCTTTCTCGATGTTTCTCAGACATACATGCCTAAGAAAATATCACCTCCACAGCTCTTTTGTTGTTGCTTTTTTTGGTCATAGCTTGTGCACTGCTGAAGCTTCCCCGTGTTGGGGGAAGGACCTGACTCTAGATCTGGGCAGCTCTGCTTCCATCTCCCTTTCTTCAGAAATGGTCTCCATGCTAAAAGACTTTCTGGCCAAGAGCTGCTCCCCTGGATATTGTGCGTTCTCTGAGTGGCACTTCCCATCCACCCATCATTATTGAAAGAGACTTGGCTGCTAATTTCCTGGAAGATTCAAATGCTCTGACTTCAAGGTCATTTCAGAGGAGAGTTTAGAGAGCCTCCTCTCCCCCTCCCTCCCTTGTAAAATATGTATATTTACAAGAGCATGCATAAATGGTCACCAGGGAAGATAAGCTATCAGAGAGTTGGGAGACGTCTTTCCTCATACAGTTCACACATCACTGAAGCAGATAAAATTGGTTTTGTACCTAGCCGAAGACACTGTTAAGGACTCTGTCCTGAAAATTGATCTATACCACTATGATAAAACTCAGAGCATCCTTTTCATAAATATCTAACGGTGGCACCAATGGCTGCTGCTCCTGCCTGTTTCCCTGGGATTGCGATCCAGCAGGCAGAGAGAGGCCCACAGCTCACACCCTCCTGTGACCATCCCTGTCATCATCGGCTGCACTGAAACTTAATTAAAGCCCTGGGTTGAGTACAGTATGAAGGAGGACTCAGTTTACAGTCACAAAAGACAGTTGCCTTGCCACTGCCTGTGGAATGTTAGATTAAATCTCTGTTTAATTTTAATAATCACAACGGTTTTCGAGGTGCACAACTTGTCATTTTCCGAACGCCACGTGTCACTTTTCTCATGCTGTTTCCTGTGGCCCTGAGTGCTGCATGTGTTACTGTCAGGCTTTGTAGCTCACTGAAAGCCAGCAGGACGGGAGGATTTCTTTGTTCTGTCTTACAGTACTAATGCCATTTGAAAAGCCAACGAATCCTTGTATATAGAGCTTTACATGCAGACCTCACTTAGAAGCCGTATGTGTACCAGATGGGGTATCTATGAAAAACAGAGGTTGCATAGTTGATAAAAATTAAGAAAACACCAGGTCAGCTTTTATATACCATCTTCAACTGCCTATTAGACACAGCTTGATTGGACAAATACGGAAAGATTATGTCTCAGCGCAGAAAAATGTGAACCAGTCATTAAGTGTAATGTATGATCTCAGGTTGAGGCAGAAGCCTGATGCATAGTAGGTATATAATAAATATTTTCTAAATACTAGAATATGGGTCAGGAAGCAATGACTGTGAACCCTGGCCATGTAGATAGGGGATGGCCCTGTCACCCACCATATCTAAAATGAAGGCCAAGAAGTCAATCTTAGTTTAATTTATATTAGGGAGAGACTTGGTTTGTTCCTTTCTAAAGCAGAGGAAATATCAGTTTCCAAGAACTCCTAATAGGGCGAATTAGATAGTTAATGTAAAAAAAGCATTGCAAACTTGCATGAATTATGCGACATAGCCTTACCCTTTCATAACATAGCTATCTGTGGATTGGTGTTTTAAAGTATTAAGAAGGGCACAGGATTCTGTAAGATAAATTTTAATCAGTTAAAAAGGGAATATTTGAAAAACTATATAAATTAAAAACAGCATACGGATATAAAATTTTGTGAACAATTATAAAACATTTAAGAATTATGGGATCCCAAACTGAATATCATTTTGATAATTTAAGTATATTATTTTTAGCAAGTTTCTCTCTGCTTCATTTGATCTGGAGGCTGGACTACTTTCTTGAAGTCCTTTCTGGGCTTATGATTCAGAGATGTAGATCTCAACACACTCGGGAGGGTCTCGAACCTTTCGTTCTTGAATCCCTGAATTTTATTTTATTCCTGTGTGAAATACCAACTCTCTCTCTCTAAAGGAAGCCAAGGTCCTTGGTGGAGTCAGAGGAGAAAGGACGTCAGCTAAAGACTCCTAGGCTGTGCAGCCTGTCACAGTTCTGGAAAGAAATTATTGACATAGCTGGAAATCGCTAAGAGAGCTGTTTGAGAAACGGTCCTGCACTTTCTCTTCTTTATCTTTCTCTTGTTTGCTGGTTCCACAGGTGCTGGGAGCTGCCTGTCTCTGGAGATCCAGCCAGTGATACTCTTCGGACTCTGTTCTGGTTGAGCACGGAGAGAAAGCTCTCTGGTGGGCACAGCTCCTGGGGACCTCACATGGTTTCTGAAGAAAGAGCCAGTGGAGGCTGCAGTCCTGGCTTAGGCTGCAGGAAGTGACCCATGCATATCTGGCGGGGACAAATTCAGTCTCTAATGTGTATTCATAATGTACCAATAAATATTTGAATTAAAAAAAGAAAAAAGGCTGCAGTGATGCTGGCAAAGCTATCGCTGTTGTCCTCTAGTCTCTGCTTATAAAGGTGGATTTATCCAATGGGATTTGCACTTCTGAATCATTCTGTATGTATTTCTTAAGTGATCTCCTTACTTGTTGTGATGATGAAATTTCTTGCATGTATCAGGGGAGGGTAAAGGACTGGTGGTTTATTGCATACATTTAGAAAAATTCTACTGATCTCACAGATACTTACATTTCTAAGAACTCCTATGCTGAGCACTCTCCTCTCATTGACTCCTACTGTGATTGCACAAAATCACTTGAAGATCATCTGCATTTCTTTTTACTACATCCCCGTTTCATTTATTGGATCTCTTTTGTGATGGCAATTTGACTCTTGTGGCCTCCTTCTGAAAGGGGTTGAAAGTGAAATAAACAGTTGTGTTCCAACGAGCAAAACAAATAAAAACCCAAATGAAAAGTCACTGTCCTATCTTATGTAGGGTTTCCTCTGAAGTCTCTTTTGTCTAGAGTTCACTTAGGATAACATGAGGCCCGTGGTCTTATTTAATATCAGCTGGTAATAAAGAACCCTTCAGTTAAATGTGGTCACATTCCTCTATTCACTGCGGCTCTCGAAGCAGCCATTGAGGGAAGGGGAGTCAGAACCCTTCAATGTCAAGACGTTTTGAGGCATTCCAGCATCAATCCAGACGCATGTCGCTAAGTGCCTGCTTTCATTTACATGAAATATTCATACAGCATTGCGTTTTGCTTTTCTCTCTCCTAATCATCACTTTTCGGAAGAAGCTACAATCATCTCTGTTAGGGGAGGGTGTTATGGGATGTGCGGTCCCTTTCAAAGTCAGGCTTCCTGCAGATCGCTAGTTCTGTAATGAGGCGGCAGACTGGATAGCTCCGCAAAGGTCTCTCTCGCCGAGCTGGCCTTGCTACTCCGCAGTATTCATCTTCAAGTATACAACTTAGTGCAAATGAAAATAATTAATTAACCATAACAAAACTGTCAAAAAGCTATTTAGAATTTTGACAGAAAAAAGATTCAACACTTGCTGTAAGAGGGAAACAAAAATTGGCTCAGGAAATTCAGAAGGAATTCTACTTGAAGGAGCCTTTTCACTGCTGTTGCCTTTAACTTACATGATAGCATTTAAATTTATTTTTAATTCTTTTGGTTTCATTAATGTTTGATGCTTTTTAGAGGAGGTATAAGTTTGAAGAAAAACTAGGGCAAGAAAATTTGTTATGTGAATAGTTTAAAAGAATATAGAGGAATAGGAAAAAAAGAGAATTAAGTCATGTCAGGTCCTGGGACAAACTCTCAGTGTCGATTGTGATCACAATGTGTAAGTAAAATGTACAAATAAAATAATTTTTAAAAAAAGAAAATGAAAGAAAAAGAATACACAGGCTATGTTTGTGGCCATTTAACAGTGATTAATGGAAAAGGGAATCCCTGCCTTTGTTCATTCCTCCTTTTCCTTGTCTCTTTCCTCATTCTCTCTCCTTCACTTCTTCCTTTCTCCCCTTTTTTGTTTTTTCTTTCCAAAATAGCAACTTAATTGTATATTGGATTTTTTTCCCTTAAATATTCAAGTAGGCCACAGAAATGATATTGGTGTGATACAACTCTTTGGAATGAAACACCTACACTATACTTGTTTACCTATAATTTTGGAGATTATTGCATATGAATTTGTTTTTGATATACACAGATAAGTGTTGAGCTGTTAAAAATTCCAGCCCATCATTCTAGAAATTAAAATGTATTGACAAGATTTGTCTGTGTTTTATTTTCTTTTGGCTATTCTGCACAGATCTGACTGTGGAATGAGAAGGCTTAGGGTTTGGTCTTGGCTTGCAAAAATATATTTTGCAAATGAATTGTTACATTAAAAGAGAAATGTCAGGTTAATTGTTAAAGTCTGATGACAATAAGATTAAATGTGTAATGTTTTGACTTAGATTGCCACATTTTAAAAAAGACAGCAGTATATCATGGGTACACACCAGAGAGACATTCATTTTTAAAGTTAGAAATGTTAAGGGTCCTGAAACAGTTTATTTTTCATGTCCTTTAGCCGTTTATCGTATATAAACAGAAATGGGAGTCCATGTGGCCAGCAAGGAGGTAGTTTTCTGCTTTGGAACACGGCACTAAAAATTATAGCTGATTACCCAGAAATGGAATAGAAACAAAAAGTTAGTAAAACCCAGGAAAACATCCTCAGATTATTGTACTGTCTTTCTGTAGTTTAACTCAGAGTTTTGAGCATATTTATTTTTTGGCCCACTCAAAACTGGAGTCATCTTTATAACTTTTATTGTATTTCTCTAAATGACACAAAATACCTTAAAGATTGTATTTTAAGCAAGAAAATTTAAATTCAAATGATTTGTGCTCTTGTGGATTAAAATGTGGATAATAGAAAGCAATTGGAAACAATTCAGGTCAATGATCTTTAGTTACCTGGAAGAGACAATCATGCTTAGTTATACAGAGAGCACAAGTGTAATTTTCCACAGTGAAAAAAAATGCCATACAAGAAAATTTTGAAAAATTATATATACTTTTTTCATTGTTAAGATCCTTAGAAACTTTGTCCAAAACAGAAAGTGGGCAAGTGAGTTTGTATACATTTTCACTATGGCCCTTGGGCACAATCACCATTTACATTTAAACATGGGGAGTGATGAACTCAGATGATTGGTTACTGAGAGTTGCATCATGTTACACTAAAATTGAGTTTTAAATATTGTTTTGTGGCTCTATTTTTCCCTTCTCTGGAACTTCTGGGAGGTTAACCCCTCCCTTTCATTGCTATTTGATGTTGTTAACAACTGGAAGATATTTAATCTTTGTTTTTGCTTTAAAAGTACTTTGCTAGGAAAAAAAAATTTGCAGAATAATAGATTATTTCAAACTACAACAAAAGCTGCCCAAGAATTGTACACAGAATATAATTAGGGGGTGATTTGAAGAGATGTTGGTGCTTGGGATATTAAAAAATATCGTGGGTTTAAGATTTAATATAATAAACACACAAATGCAAATAAGCATTCTAGAGCAAGTACCTTCGAAGCTTGAAGAAGTTGTGGAGCGTATGAACGCCTACAATTCCACTCATCTTGAATAAATTTAAAACCTTTTAGAGCAGAGAAATTACAGTATTTTGTAAAACTGAGTCATAAGTGGCACAATCCATTATCTGCCCCCACTCCCATATGTGACTTTTAAGGTTGATTTGCTTGTACTTTATGGCCTGATATTATTGTGCACATATTTAAAGATTTCAAATAACTAATATAAAATAGATCATTTCCCCTTTCCTCATACCCTCATAAAATGTGTGTTGGTTTAAATTTCAAAATTGCTGGAACCTACTGAAGTTAGAGGGGCCTGAGTCAGATGTAACTCATCATATCTGTGGGGTATCTTTAATCCCTCAAAGCACTGGGAATTTATGTACATTGTTAGCTTTTGATCTAATGACAGTGGTTGGACTATAACTCTCTAGGCACACATAAAAGAATTGTTTCTCTCTTGCTCTGTTTCTTATATGATTCTCAAAATAGGGAATACTGCTAGTTCTGAAGTCAAGAGTGGGAGTCTTGGAAAAATAAATTTTCATGAAAGGGAAGTCTATGTGTGATAATGATTCCAGCTACAGTCTCATGGGAAAATGGATCATTTGTGAAAAATGGACATCTTTGCTTTTCTTTTCAAACAAGCTGTGGAGTTCTGACTGTCAATTTATTTGAAAACTGCTCGGCTTCTTTTCATGAAGTGACACTAGGATTTAAGACAATGATGACCATAAGTGAACAAAATGGTTCTCCACATAAAAACACACATTAAATCCGATGCAAGTGTAAGCAGGTGATTTTGAGTCAATATAACACTCTTTATTATAGTTTATATCTTGATATCCTTTAGGATCCCAGTGTGGTCACAGGCAGGGATCTAGGTAGGTAACTGGTTCATAAGCATTATGGTTGACTTGCTGTTAGAAAGCAGGGTCTGGTCAGAAGAGGTAGGCAATTGGGCCATGTATGACCTGGAAGGGTTTAGCTTCTTTCCTGCCTCTTCCTTGACTTTCTCTGTTTCCTGGCCGCCGTGCAATCCTCAGCTTTTCTCTACCCCAGCTTTTCCCCCACACTTTGTCGCCTTAGGGCCAGCCAGCTATGGACTAAATGCATGAGCCCAAATAAACCTCTCCTTCTGATCCTTTCCACGGATCAGACATTGTCTCAGTAATGAGGAAAGTGACTGAGGTGTGAATCATGCAACCGTCTGAATGATATTGGTTTCTTGTCCCTTCATATCTCACACCAGATTTTTTTGTTTCTCAATGATATGTTACTTAAGGTTTTTTTTTCCTTTTTTAGACACAGCTTTATTGAAATATAATTAACATAGCATAAAATTCAGGCATTTACAATGTACCATTCAATGAATGCTTGCAAATTTACAGTGATGCAGCCATCACCACAATCCAATTAAAAATATTTCCCTTACCTTACCAAGGAAGCTCATACCTGTTTGGCATCACTCTTTGTTCCTGCCTCTTGCCCACGGGCAACCCTTTGTTGGCTTTTTGTTAATAGAGACTACCTTTTTCTGGATATCTACCTAAGTAGAGTTGTACGATGTGTTTCTTGTGCTTCCCTTTTTCCAATCAGCACAATGATTTTGTGATTTATCTATGTTGTTTTATAAGTAGTTGTTTCATTTTCATTGGTTAACAGTACTCCACTAAATGAATATATCACATTTGTGTGTCCTTTCACCAGCTGACAGACATTAGGATTACATATACTGTCTTGGCTATTATGAACAATCACTTGGCTATTATGAACAATGTCCAAATCATTAGTAAAAATATTAGTATTGGTAGACCTATTCCAAGGGAAGACAGCTTTAGCTTTGATGAATAGAATAAAGTCATTTGAACTATGGTTAATAAGCTAGATAAATAGAGGAAAGAAATTTTATATAATTTTGCAATTGTTCTGAAGGTATCTCCGAAGAACAGTTAGCAACATGTTTTAAGTAGTGGCAGCATCTTTATCATGGAATTATTCTTTCTTCAGATAACATCTACTATATTCATTTAAATATGAGTTGTGTTTTTATTCAGTCATGCACTCAAGTATTTCATCTTTTTCAAGTTATATTTCAGGGAGCAAAGTTTTTTTGCCTATACTTTTCTTTGAATAGTCCTAAGAGAGAGAGAAGTATAACTCAAAATCATGCTTAGTGTCCATAATTAAAAATAAAAATTAAATATTGGAAAATATGATTAAAGGAAAGTGAACCAAATTATAAGTGCATCAACAATATTTTCAAGTGCTCTACCCCTGTTGAATAACTGTAGATTTTGGAAGGCCAAGCATTATTCCTTTACTCTTTTGCTGTATAGTGGTGTGCAAAAGCAGCTATAGTACATTGTCTCTAATATAGAATATATGCGTGAGTCTATATTGTAGTGTTTCCTTCAGAGAATTTCATACAATTATAAAGTTTGATGAAATTCATCTCACTCTCTTCATTGTTTTTTGAAATTTCTAGGGTCTCAGATTAATTGGTAATTTCATATGATTATTTGTTTGCCACAATCAGTTGTTTGATATTACTTAGTGAACTCTTCCAAATAAGAGACCAATGCTTAATTAAAGATTTTACATTTGCATCCTGGCCTTTTTGCAAAGATGAAACCTAAATCCATCCAGCAACCTTAGAACTTGTACCCCCTCCCTTTTTGAACATCTGTAGTTTTCATTATTCAGAAGTTATTCTGTTCCCTCTATTAAATTACTTTATGCTGCAGCTTAAACGAACATGTCTTGCTTTCATCTAGCATTTCAAATAGGGCAAAGACTGCTGTACAATTTCCAAACACAACTGTGCTAACAGAGATGAATTATGAGAGTTTATATAATTTATATTAGGAATTCATAGACCTAGCAAAAGGGATTAGTACATTTTATTTCAGGGTAGGAGATGATCCTGTCATTAATGGTCAATACTTTCATCATCTTTTAAACCTGAGGAATTTCCTGGGTGACAAGACTGTAAGGACATATCAGAGATCCGCAGCTGTGAGCTTTATCTGGACACGCACTGCCTTACTCACAGTATGTGGACTTCATTCCATCAAAACTGGATTAGGCTGTCAATCATGTCTTCCGATGTATATTGTATTATGATTTTTTGAAAATGTCACTGAGATCAGAGTAATTTCTTGGCTAATTGCATCTTGTCTCTTCTTAATACCGTGCATTTAATGGTTTCATTACCTGATGTGACAATCACCGTCTCTGGTCCAGTGTTAAGGGCAGTTTTATTTCTCTTCTCTTTTACACACACATATACAATGTCTGCACACATCAAAGGCACCACTTTAGCAAGATGTGTATGCATATATATGTGTGTGTGTGTATGTGTGTGTGTTCATATATATGTGTATATATATATATATATATATATATATATGAATTTATACATATAAGAACTCTTTTGTTTTATGAAATAAGATGATGTGTAGGATTCTTTCTTTTCCTATGATCTACCATTGTACTACATTGTAATAGATAAAATTGTTTCTGAAATCCCCGAAGTATACCCAATGCTAATATAATATTTCCCCTTCCTCTTTTAGAAATAGATTAAAGGAGATATTAACCTTTAAGAAACTGTCACTTATTACTCACATTATCTGTGCCTTTCTCTACAGAATCTGCTCCAAACACAGAAATATTTGTGTATCAGTATTATTCATTTAGCTTTGAGAGATTCATTTGGATGAACATTAGGTTTCAATAAATACTATTTTGGTGCATGTAGTTCTAGTGCTGCCTGTTATTGGGGGAAAATGGGAAACATGACATTAAAATACCCACAATAATGAGGTGTTCTGAAAAGGTAGTTATTAAAAGTCTCCTTGAACATACTCAGATTTAGATTAAAGTAGGTACATGAGATACATGAATAAATAATGTAATATGCTAAACATTCACTAGTAAAGATAAGAACATTTATGATTTCCAGTTATGAAGAAAGATAGAACACAAGTATCTATGTTCTTTTGTAGGTCCTAATGAACATCTACAGTGCAATAACAAGACAGTCTTGTCTTTAGGGTGGTCAGGGGGTAGTTATCCATAGGTCTGGAAGGAGAAAATGCTTCAAAAGAAACTGTGTGCATTATTCTAATCAGTCAAATGTAGTCACTCCTCATGGTTTCTGTCGATGGTGTCCACAGTGCATTCTAAAAAGATAGCTAGTAGCTGGGAAGGGGGAACTGGGTCAAGGGGACACACAGGTATGGGTTTTGTTTGGTTTGTCCTTCTGACAGCATTTATCTACCATCAGCAACAGGGAAGAAGCTGTACTTCTGCTTTCCTTTGATTTTTCTTTTCTACTGAAAATACTAATTGTGAGCAACAGGGTAGGAAAAATGGATGAAAGATGGGCAGATTTTGCCTGGCATTCTTGGTAGGGGGCGGCAGCTGAAGGATGCACTCGTGTTTGGATCTGACAGCAGCTGTGGTATCCAATTCAAATTCGCTGTGGCAGGAAGAAAGAGTGTGAATGCTAAAGTATCCAAGGTGTTTGTAAATACTCTGCTTTGCTAACCATTCAAATCTGGTTTGCATAGATTGCTGCAGTTGCTGGTATAAATGTAGAATGACATTTATAAAAAAAATAATGTGCAACCAGTGATGAGTTTTTCTTCTAAATGTTTTTTAAAACAGTATTGCACAATCCATTGGTATTCATCTAAAATCAAGAGAGAATGATGATGAAAATGCAGCTTCGGACTACCATGCATTTCAGGGGAGAAAATTAATTGTGATTTCACTAAACGCTTCCTGCACATTCATTCAAGAATCACGTATATTTTAGTATGAGCTAGATTTTTTTTTTTAGCATTGATGAACTGTCCATTTGTCTTTCAGAAAAGCTGAAAATTCTTGCTTCCTTGAATTGGTAGTGGACTGTCAAAGAGCTTGCGGATATTGAAAAGGCAAGTAACATTCATCAAGTGGCAGTCTGAGAAGGTGATTATACCATGGACTGACCACCAGTGAATCTCTCCATGAACTAAGTTGGGCCTTCAATTCGCCTTTCACTACAGGAATATGAATGCTGTGGATAACAGGCACCTTCTGAGGTGATGTTTTCCCTTTTGGACTTTTCTACACCTATTTTCTCAGATTGTTGGAAGTCCTAACACTGTCATGAAGTTACTAACAGAATGGGTAAGGATAAAAAGTAACATGGAATTTCATCCTATTTTGTTTTGAAATAGCAGATTTAACAGATATTATTGGAGAAAAAGTATAGAGACAGGACAAACATGGGCCTATTTTAGTTTTGCCACGGAAAAGACAGTTTTGCAGCTGCATCTTGGGTCCATATTCATAATGAATTTTTTCAGTCCTCAGTCTACTCCAACAAATATGAGCCAAGGCTTCAGTCGCTGTACTTGTCTTATTGTACATCTTTGACTGAATTTGAATCTCTGTTTCTTGATGTGCCTAGTATAGGATAGTATCAAACATCAGATTTCACAGCTTTACTTTTCCATTTTCTCCCTGTCTACCTGGGATCACTCTTGTTCCCTTGGCTTATAAATGAGACAGCAACTGTACTTGGGCCCAAAGAGTCCAAGGTGATAGATGGCTAACTGATCCCCAACTGTTTTTCATACTGTCTTCTGAATGGATAAATGTGTCAGAATTAAAGACAGTTTATGCTTTGACATCAGAGAGGAAAAATGAAACAAAGCTGAGTTGTCACCTTCTTGGTAATACACAAAGCCCAGAGATTGATGTGTGTGATGCTTTGGAAACGATCACTGGTGACAACGGAGCTTTGCGTAGGAGACAACACAGAATTCCTTGATTGAGAAGAATCACTGAGGCAATCTTTTGCTGTTTCACTTGGAATTATGGTTGACAATTCCAAATGTGTCACAGAGAGAGTTTTCAGCTAAGGACATAATTCAGGCTGGCTTCTTTAAATGGAAGGACCCCTAATGTTGGCTGTGGAGACTCAAAACCTTCATAGAATGGTGTGAAAACTGAGGAAATGTGTCTGCTTGTCTGAGAAAATTCTTAAAGAGTCTGTGACTGAAGAAGAGATTAAGAACCCTTCAGATGATTAAGATCATTAACAATGAAATCCACTAGCAACAGTGAATGTTTATTGTATGCAAGAGTTGTACCAAAACTCTTGTACATAGGGCAACTATCATAAGAAATCAGAATCATTCTGAAATTTCTTGGGAAAAAAGCACAATGGTACAGACCATTCTTTCCAAATGGCCAAGCAGATTTTGAAACATATTTCAAACTTATCTAGAACACAGTCAGTGAAAATACAAGAACAATTAAATTGTTCTTTCTGTCTCTTAGCTTTGGTTGGCCACATACAGCTGAATTTAAATAAGACAAAGATGCATATTTTACATTCTCTACTTTTTTAATCATCCCAATAGTATATGAAGCTAGGAGACAGTCCCATTTGATAGATCAGGAAATTGAGCCTCAGAAAGGTTGAAGAATTATGCATCTTAGTTTTTTAGGCAAAAAAATCTGATTCATTACCTTGACCCAGAAAGACAAGCTGTTTTTTTTCTACACTGCTGTGTGGTAAGTGGCAGAATAAAAACAAGAACTGATTTTTCAACATTGAGTTCAAGACTGTCTTCATTGGAAAGAAAAAGTAATATTAACCAGAAAATTTGTTTGTATTGATAAAAATAGCAGAAATGTAATTGTAATGTGATAACATTCAAAACATTTGTTATTTACTTTTTTCTTTGGATGTGTTCGTGCAATAACTTCATTCTCCGTCTTGTTCTTTCTGTGCACGGCAAGTTCAAGTTTCCATGGAAGTTCTAGAGGTGATCATAGAACAATGATGATCAAAGTTACTTACCCATCATGTAATCCTGTCATTAGTGCTTTTGTGAGTATCCAGTGACAAATCTGGTGACAAATCCAGTGAAAAATTTGCTGTGCACCAGGTAGATGGCATTTATTTACAGGCTCAGATGGTAAAGAGTGACCATTTCTGTTGTTTTCTGCTTATATTCATTATTAGAAGTGGAGATACACACAAGGTTATAGGTAATTCAACTTTTTGAACAGTATTACTCCTATTGTTATTGTTGCTAATATGTATGGTTTAGTTATTTTGTATACTGTTTGTCAAGAGTGATAAAGAGTGGAAAAAACAGAGCACATCATAATGTGCCAAGAAAATATTTTTTAAAATACATACTATATCTTTGTTATTTCTGGTTCATCTTCTACCTTCCTTTATGCTTCAACAAGAATGATAATACCAAAAAGACTTGAGCGTGCATATTTTAAACAAAAAAAATGACAGAAGTAGACTCTCTTGTGATTCTGGGATATATCTCTTGGTTGATAACTACTAATCAATACTCCAGGTAGTGAATTCATTCATCTCTTCACCTGGTGAACCATCAAATACTTTTGATCATCTGCCATTTGCTGTGCACCAGGGTAGATGGACATTTTTTTACTGGCTCAGAAGGTAAAGAGTAACCATTTCTGTCAGCTTCCACTTAAATTCATTATTAGAAGTGGAGACAGAAATATTTGATTGTTTATAGATCTTTAAGAGTTTATGGACAAACACATTTTTGAAGTACTATACCATCTACATTAAAAACAGTAGAATTAAGAACATCTGTATAAAGAAGAATTAGGGGAAAGAGAAGAGCAGGGAAATGTTCAAGGCAAGGCTACCCATGGGTTATTTTAGTAGCCCCTGGAATGAGTGTCCACAATTCTAACCATAGACCAGTGTCCAGTAGCCATTAGCTTCCCAGGGCATCTCAGCCATGTCGTGGGTGCTGAGAGACATGCTACTTTGACTCTCATTGGCTGCAAGACAGTGTGTTAGATGCCCAGTAATCTCCCATTGACTTTCCATGGATCTGGTGGTTCAAAGACAAATGGATGCGTATTTTAATGTAGAACCTCAGGTAGTCTGAGAAAGATACTGCTACCAGCCCAATAAGGAAATGAAAGCATCTGCCTACAATGCAATATTTTTAACCTGAAGGAATAAAAACAATTATAAATATGGTTCTATTATGTGAGAGAACAAGGTGGTGACATTCACGAAAGCCAGGGGGACTGAGAGTATTAGGGCCTGGGTTCCAAGTCTGTTACTGGGGAAAAACAAAACAAACAAACAAAAACAGAAGGAGAAACATGCATTCATTGAGAGAAACATGAACCATATTTTGTCACCCAGACTACGTGACAGTCAGGTCAGGTGCTGCCCCTGAGTGGAAGGGTGATGCTCTGAACACTAGGAGCCTGTTGTCTCTAGACAGTGATGGTCAGGGCAGTGGGGTGATCCAGGAATGAAGCCATGTGAGTTACATTTGAGGCCATTGCTTCAATAGCTCTTCTAAGTATGTTTCACAGACTAGACTCAATATGAAATGTAACGAGATTGATACATCTAAATCAGCTTTTAAGCTCCCAGATTTTAGAGTAAGCTTATTTCTTCTTTGGAACCCAGGCACACATTTACAAAATGCATTTTATACTTAAAACAATGTTTGATCTACTCCTGCTCACCCCCATGTTCCTTCCAGCTAACTAATCACAGCTTCCCAATATTTGGGATTATGATAAGAAAACTTTTATACAAATGGAAATAGAGGAATTATTATTATCTGCCAAGAGGATCTCAGGAACCAATCATACTCCCTTGAGGGAATCTCAGGAGTTTAAAAAAAAATCCTGATTAAAAGAATGGAACCCACTTGCCACATGGATCTTTTCCATCTCAGGCATGATATTTAGGTAATGTCTACTCTTTTTCACTTGGTTCTGATGAGATCAACAGAAGTACTAGTTCTTCACATTGTAAACCTCACTAGGGGATAAAATTATCCCCATCACTTGTCAAGCAACATGGCAAGGAGACAGTTTTCAGATGTAAATGTTATCTTTCCTGTGCGTCTGAGACATTTTCCCACTCTATTCTCAAGCACCCTGTATGGCAGTCTCTTAAAATACAGATGAGGGGCCTACTCGAGAAGCATTCCTGGCCGCCATTTTGTTCCTACAGATGAACTGCGTCCTTAAGCACCCTAAAGGTCTTTTGTTTGTTCAAATTCAGTAAAATACTGGTAAGACCTTTTAGAGAACAAAAAGACAGCATGACATGTTCTACATGACAAGTAGTCAAGTTAAAACAAAAACTGCACTTCATTTGCTGAAATTATTGAATTGTATAAAGTAAATATCATAAGTTTTACTTGATGTTAATCAGCAGTTTTTAATAGGGAAAATTTTATTTCACAACACTGCAGTCATTATCTGAAATATTTAGCTCTCTGGTGTATAATTCTTACCCCCTCTAGGGTTGCCGTTTGAGATGACAGTAATTCTGATGCCAGAGTTTCAAGTCACAATTTATATATGGTACGTAAAGTGACTCAGTCGCTGTCACCAGTGTGGGTATGGGTTAGCTAGTGGCCTCGACATAGCATAGTACTATGGCAATGATCCTGTAAAGTGGCTACAGTGGCAATGATCCTGTAAAGTCAGCTTTACCTCCATTATGTTTGGCAACAGTTAGATCCTGGCTGAAGAATATTTTTTGGAAGCAGATGGACCTGGATAGGATTCAGGCTCCACCGTGTGAGTCTGGGCAAGTTATTTAGAGCCCATCGCTCAGCCACTGTGGACGGAGGACGGCACCTACTTCAGAATTTCATTGAGAGGAATGGATGAGAAAGAGTGGAAAGTGCTGAGCCTCGTGTCTGTCACATAATATGTGTTTAAGAAATACTGAAATGCTGTGTTTTAATGATTTCAGCTCATTGAGAGCCTCAATTCCAGTTAAAGTAGGCCTTGTTTTCCTTAGACTATTTTTGAAGACTGTTGTTTTATATTTTAAACCCGTGTTCGTTGAAAGTATTTAAATAATGTAGTATAAAAGATGTAGAATGAAAAGCCATTTTGAGCCCTCTGGATTGTTTTCTAGAGTTTGCTTATTTTCTTGTTTATTTCAACAGCTAAACAGCTCTTTATACACAGACACATATTCACACAGGCAAACAGATACTGTTTTGACACGTATTTTACTACTCAACAATATATCATGGGCATTTTTTCAAAATGTCTCTTTAGATACAAATAGAATGATTTTCCTTAAATAATTTTGTACTGTACATAGCATAAGTTGCTTGCAGCTTGTTTTTAATGAATCCCCTAGATCTAGGTTTTTATTTTAACCACTGTATAATATTCAAGAGTAGAAATCACTTCCATGATTGATTTAATCCTTCTCCTATGGAAGGACAACTAGGCTACCCTCAATTTTTTAGGGTATACTTCTGATTTTCCAGACAGAATTTGTTTCTAAAGATATAAAAGAGAAATTATGATTTCTCTGAGGTTTTAATATGTTCGGTGAATAAAATGTAGGTATAGCACAAGCGGGATCAAAATGTAAGTGTGCCACAAGTCTCTGGTGACATCTGTGTGAATTGGTCGAGGGACAGCTTTTTCTAGATTTTTATGACCTTCTTTTTCTGTATTAACAAAAACATATTTTAAAAGTTCATTTCTTCTTTCTGTATTTTTTTTCTTTAAAAAACTACACCATGCTTTTAGCATCTCCTGTGTGTAGGAACTATGATTTTTCACTTCTGTTTAGGTCAAGAAATAGGCCTGAAGTTAAAAACCCAGAGCTGGTCCTGGAACTTGGGACTCAAAAACCTGCTCTTTCAATGATCTCAAAATGGGCGAGTGCTAAGAAACCAATCAGGCCAGATCGTGAAGATTTCTATAAACAACATTTTTGCAGAAGCTAAGCCTGTCTTCCCATTAAATTGTCTTGCTCCCTGCCTCAGAGGCTCCAGTGACTTTTTGCAGCAGGCAGAGTGTAATCCAGGCTACAGTTGTTGCTCTTGACACATCTACTTTTTTTAAAAAAATCTTTATTGGTACATTAAATATACACATCATGATTGCACTCCATAATGGGGATTTGTACCAGTATAAGACACAACTTAATTCTCATTTTTTCCCATAGCCCTACCCACCCTACCACCCCCCCCATATACATAAAATTTTTTTCCTTACTTTTTTGTTACAATCTCAAGATTTGATACATCTACTTTTGATTTTGCTATAGAAGCACTATTGTGGACACAGTTCACGTGGCTTTGCCTCTTCTGGTCCTTGTGAGATGTCAGCAGCTAGAGCAGCATTCATGCACCTCTGACTTTGGGCCTGGAAAATTCCCTGGAGATCTAGGTGTGGTTTCCTTTCTGTCCTTTCTTCAGACTTCTGGTCCAGCTCACCTCCTCTGTCCGCCTCACACCACTGCTTCACTCTGTTTCATTGCATCTGTCCCCCCATTGATGGCACAAGATTTAATTCTCAATAGCATGGATTAATGCTATCTTCTTTCCATTTTTTTCAGATTCATTTAAGTTCTCTTCTTCAGTGTGTGGCCTTATTTAGTGCTGACTGTACAAGATCCTAGAACTATTTTATGGGGGAAAAATAAATCATTCAATACCCTTCACCCTTTTAATAATTTTATAGGCACCAAACAGCAAAACCTCCTAGTAATTCTTAGTAGACAACTCAAATGTTGAGCAGAGAGTTGGATGCATTTGATCTGTGAAATGATTTGGGCTCGAAATACTTTGGGGAATAGCAACTTTCTGTGTGTGTCATTTGAAATATAAACAATATTTAAGTAGAACATCGAGCAAAGTAATGAAATATATCAATAATGATAATATAGTTAGGAAAATGTATACAGCCCAACAATACACTTTAAGGAGATAAAAATTACCTGAAAAACATGATTTGTGGATTTGCTCCCTCCCAGGAAAAAGGAGGGGGAAAAACATTGGAGAAAACGATAATGAATTAGTGTATTTAAAGCATGGTAGTAAATTTCAAGAGCATTTTCATGGAAATTGCAGTGTTGTTCAGGAGCATCCATTATAGGATTTAAAAAAATAAAAAAAAAATGTGCTGCTGATTCATTTGTGATGGCTACTGCACAGATGGTATTAATATCATTATATCCTCAAATCCTTTCTGTAAGCACCTTAATTTTTTTAAAAACCAGGATCAATTATTCTAAGCCAAACATATGTTTTTAGAATGTATCACTTACTATGGGAATTAATATCATTTGTATCTTTAGTTGTCCAGAGCTTCATGAATACACAACCATGCTGCTTGGATGCCATAGTAGCGTGAGAGAAAAACCTGTGTAACTAGCAACAGCCGGAGCGTTTATCCTGTGAGGGTGGCAAAGGGGCAGATGGTCTCAAGTTTTGGTCATTTTCTTTTTTTAAGTTTACTTTCACTGTCATACATTTCTTCTTTTTATTCATGCACCTATAACAGACAATTACAACAAATACGCTGTGTGAAGCGGGCAGAAGGTTTTAGGGACATTGCAAGAGCTAAGCTTGGGAAGCAGTTCTGCGAGATAACGGCAGACAGGCTGGAGAGACCGTGCGTCCGGGCTGCGTACACTCCTGTTTATCCGGATCACAGGGACGCACACTGCGAGGCGCACTCCCAGAGTTTCTTTCTTTCTTTTTTTTTTTAATCTTTATTGGTACATTAAATATACACATCATGATTGCACTCCATAATGGGGATTTGTACCAGTATAAGACACAACTTAATTCTCATTTTTTCCCATAGCCCTACTCCCAGAGTTTCTAACTCGTTTGGTCTGTGGTAGAGCTCAAGAGTTCTGTTTGCAGCCCCAAAAAATGAGCAGGACCTGTTTATGGCGCTGTAGGCACCACGCTTTCAGACTCACTGAGAGAAAAGCAAAATGGGTGAAGTCCTGAGGACACTGACCTGAGGGAGGCCGACATGCAGCTGCTGGGGGAAATGCTTCCTGGGTAGGACTTGGCTAACACAGACTTGCTCTTTTGGACTATTTTGGTTGCTTAATCCCTTTGAAGTTCTCATTTTTCTGTCTCTGATATTCATTTACATGGTGTGTGTGTGTGTGTGTGTGTGTGTGTGTGTGTGTATGTATGTGTGTGCGTGTGTGTTTAGGTGGGGGTAGGAGGAAGGAGCATGGGATTTTGAAGAAAACACACCAGATGACTTCCGTAAATTCACCCTTTTCCGGCTGTGGAGCTATTGTATGCCACTCCATGTACTATTTATCCACTTAGGGATGTCCACTAGAGAACTGATAAAGAAAAATTGCTTTGGTCAGCAACATGCATTCTGAACATGCTCCTGTGACAGATTCAAGAGACCCTTAGCTCCAGAAGCCTTCAGTCACTTGAAGCAAGAAGGTATAGGACAGTGGAGAGCAAATGCTTGGGAGAGAAGACCCTGAAATTTTCATGTTGGTGCTACATGACTGCTTGGGAACGGCTCTGTAGATGGAAAGTCCTCAGTGTAGTCCCAAAGGATCCATGGGAATTCCATTGTGGAAATTCCTGACTGTGAAGGAAAGTGGTTCCTAAGGGATATTTCTACTTGTTTCAAGGACTCTTTACAAGCAAAGAAGCTATATCCTGGGTCTTGTTTGCTCACTTGGGCTGTGAAAGTATTTTTCACACATCACTTGAGGATTCAAAGATGACACTGGAATTAGAATAAAGAGGAAGTAAGCTTGGCACAGTGATACATGCCTCTGCTTCCAGCCCTACAGGAGGCTGAGGGAAGGAGAGCACATGTTTGAGCTTAGCCCGAGCAACTTAGTGATTCAGCATCAGCCTGACTTAAGGAAAAAAAGGATCAAGGCTGGGGACATAGCTCTGGGGGAAGGCCCTAGGTTCAGTCCTCAGTACTATAAGATGTGCTTTTCTGCTGTTGGCCAGAGAAGGTCTGGACAGCTTCTGGAAGTCTAGCGTTTCCTCTCAAATCTCCTAAAGGGTTCCAGCCTTTGTGTAGATTGTGTGGATCTCTGTTTTCCCACAGGCTGTGGGGCTCCCCTTCCTCTGGGTCTTAGCTGTTCCTTCAGGAGTGTGAGTACACAGAATTGTGGGATAGAGAACTACACACTCCAGCCTTATCACTTGTACTCATCTGTTTACAGGAACTTAACCCCCATCAGGGGGCTTATACTTAGAGAGCAAGGACAAAGGAGTAAGCACACCAGCTCTGAGATGAGAGCTTGATACTTTATCCCTCAGGAATGTAGATGCCTTTTCAGCGGTAATGAGGATCTATCAGAGGATTTTGACCAAGGGAATGACATACAAAGGTCTGCATTTGGCAAGTCCACCCCATGAGTGGCACTGAGCACACATACTCAGGTGGATAAACTATGTCCAGAGCCCCTTTCCCCTAAATTTTCTTTCATAGCAAATATTGGATTAGGAAGGTTCCAGTGAATCCTTAAAGTAAACTTTGATCAAATGTAAATCTAACTGGTTAATTGTCGTATTTAAAACTCTTCATAAGTTGCTTACTGAATAGAAAATAGCCTTCAATGTATTTGATCACACTCTTGTCAGAATTTTTAAAAAAATCCTTCTAGTTCAAATATTATACACATACAATACACTAAAGTATTTTATATATATATATATATATATATATATATATATGTAAATATAGGACATAATATTTCCCATATTCCATTTCCTAAGCTCACCCTTTGGGAGCCCAGACCTTGAGAACAGACAAGCCAGTCTGCAGTTGGAAGTATAAACGTTTTGTGAACTGAGAACAGTCACATCTTCAGCCTGTTTCTGTTCTTGACTGCCTAGGGCAATTCCGTACACCGATGCTGCAGTTTCTCCCTCTAGTTCTTTATTTTTATTTAAAAAAATTTTTCCCTTTCCCCTCTTCTTATCTCCCCCCACCCCCTACACACACAATCTGTGTTTTCTTTTTTCTTTATTATTACTACATTTGTTTTCCCCTCATTATTTACCCTTACACTCTTTCTTTTTAAATATTTTCTACTTCACAATATCTACTATGTATACTACAACTCATTTACAACTTCTTTCTTCATGCTGATTTCTTTGCGTGGACAATAATTCTGCTGTTGGGTTCATCCCTTTATTCTTCTCTCTACATGTCTCTTCAGATCTGAAAGGGACATTGTCTACCTATGTCTCATTATCTCCCTTATACCATGAGCTGCACCAACAAGGATGAGTCTCTAGGCCTGGCTGTGTTAACAGCAAGCAGGCACACACCCCAGCTACACCTTTAACAATTGTCTATGCAGAGTATGTTTGCAGACAGGAAGAGAATCATGTACAGGGTGTTGGTAATCATGGAAATTCACTGTTTTCCCTCCTTAAATGTATATGTTTTTGCTAACTGGGGACATTTTATAGATTGTAAAATGTTTATTGCTATTAGTTATAAGCATGAATAATGATGTCTCATGAATAAGACTATCCTGGTAGATACATTAAATTGGTTCTTGCTGCACAGGGATTTAATTACTAATTAATCATATTTTTATATTCTATTGAAGAATAATACTAATACTTCCTTGTATTTATATTTTGCTTTATTGTTGTATGTGTGATTTAATCAAGACTACCTTTACTTGCCAATATGCTTCCCTCAAGAATGAGACAGAAGGGATAAAACCCATTTCAATTAAAGGAAGCTTTCCCCAAACATGTTTTTCCCTGAGCTGCCTTACCTACGTATTTTTCAAGGAAATCACCATGCCTAATAACATTGGGAAAAACTGGGCAATACAGTGGAAGAAATCTTTGAGGATAGGTGAATTAGTCATCTTGATGGCAAACAGAGTTGTGATAGATTCGCCAAACCTTTAAGCCCCTGGAAACCCTTTGGAAACATCTCTGTAGCTATTTGGGTTCCATAGAGAGTTCGAGAACCCTACACTGAAAGCTCACAGACCCATCTCAGAAGGCTCAGCTAATTTGGCCCTCACAATACAGCATGTCAGTATCACCTGTTGTTTTATACCAATGTCACTAATTTTTTAGCAGCACCTAGAGAATTTGATTTTTTAAGAAAGAAAAATTTTGATGTATAAATATAGTATATATTTACCTAGTACCTGGATTTTTGATAAGTGTTTTTTAATTAATTTTGTTTGGTTTTGAGATGGTCTCGCTATGTTCAGAATGGATTTGAACTGATGGTGTAGCCCAAACAGGCCTCAAATTTGTGGTGACCCTCCTGCTTCAGTCTCTTGAGTACTTGGATTATAGACATGCACCACTATGTTTGGCTTAACAGAGTAAATTTTAAGAAATAACAGTCAGAATGTGGAAGCCAGGGCCACAGAGATTTTAGGGCCCCTAAGGTTTAGAGGAAGCCATGGACATCGAAGGTAAGAATGAAATTTAGAGAAAGTTAAAAAAAAAATCTTTGAAGATTTTAAAAAAAAAGTGCCAGATTGTCAATCCTGGCTGTTGATGTAAGTACCAAATTTGCAAAGTTGTCATCATGCTAATGTCTAGAAACTTTCTCCAAGAAACTCAGCAGCATTTTTGACTACCCTCCTGACTGCTATTTCTGATTTACTTGCAGTTATTTCATGAATAAGTAATGAACGAGTAAAGAGAACAATTACCCATGAACTGAAGGCCCTAGCCTTCCTGTTACCACAGGCATGTATGTGGCTTATCTTCCAAAATAGGCTGGGAATCCTTAAAGAGCACAGGTGATGTTGAGTGCATTTGAATGTTCTCTTTAGTGTCTACCAAGGCTCCTGGTCAAGTCAGGGCTTTATAAATTCATTAATAATCGAACAACTGTCATTTTATTCAGTAGGGCTTACTGGACTTTGTTCAGATTTCTGGGAAGGAGACTTTAAATCCTTGGAAAAATTTGAGCAACAGAAGTAACTGTTATTCATATCCCCCTTGGATCACACTGAATAGTTGGTGCTGTTTGGGTGCCTGTGGTGAGCACTAGATAGCGTCAGGAGGGATGCAGGACATTCTGGTAATGACAACTATGTGATCAGAGCATCAAGCCTTTGTGTTGCTTGATATTCCACCTTCTGGGGAGTGAAAGGAGCTGAAGAGTTCAGGCATTCCACCAGTGGTTTAACCCATCATGTTTACTTAAGGAAACTGCAAGGAAAACTCTGGACTTTGAGATTCACCCGAACTTCCTGGTTCATGTACATTATTAGTGTATGGAGAAACTGACACATTCCAATTATTCATGGAGAAGGTGGAAATATGTATTCACACCACTCCCAGACCTCAAGCTATAGGTCTGCTGATCTATCTGTTCCTGATAAGTATTCATAATTAGAATGTAACTCTAAGTACTGTGCCTTCCTGTTTTCTGGAAGCTATTGTAGCAAATTATTGACTCAGCGGGGTCAGGTCAACCCTTGAATGTGAAACTGGTTGGTCAGAATGCCAGTCGCACTGGGATCCCTGAAGCATGGCTGGCACCTGAGCAGAGGGGAGTCTCATGGAGAACTAAACCCTTCACTGATGGTTTTTCTCTAACTCCAGCTGGTTAGCACAAGAGTTAAAACTGCAACACAAAAGCGAGTGTCTCAGAGCATGAATCAATCAAAAGATCATGAGTGCTTGCCTTGTGCAGGAGTGTTTGAGCTTCTAGACTCTCCTGTATTTCTCAAGAACTCAAGGAGCACTCTTCTCATGTCTGCTGCAATCGTCCCATCCTGGCATTTAGTGCAGTGTGTTACTTAGTTGAGGTGCTTGTCGTATAGGGTTAGATTACACATTAGCGACATGGTGCAGAATAAATTTGGATTTTTGTCAAAGGCATAATCTCACAATCAAGCCATAATATGATCTCACAAAAACATAAATACTCCATTAAAAATTAAAAGCTCAGGCTGGGGATTTAGCTCAGTAATTTAAGCATCTGCCTCACAAGTACAAGGTCCAGAGTTTGATCCCTAGTACCTCCTAAAGGCCAAAAACCCCATGGACGGTGGACAGGTTTTATACATTTGGCTTTGGGAGTGACTGGAAACTAGTTAGCCCACACTCTGTTTGTCTTAATGCTTAGCCCCTGCACATCTTTGCTTAGCATCTCTGGTGCCGTGCTGTACACTCTTCCAAACGATACAGGACAGATATTAAATATGTCATGAGTAAGCTTCAGCATTGGAAGTCATTTCTGGGCTTTCTGGTCTAGGGATGGTATTTGGGTGCTCCAAGACTGGGGGTGTGGGAGGAGCCCTGCCTGAGAGCCTGTGGGAGGTGGGAGGGCCCTGGCCTGATCCATGAGTCCTACAAAACTCAGCTTCCACAAAGGTTTCAAGAAGTCACCCCACAAAGAAACTTGCCAAGAGAATGAGGTTCAAAGGTATTGTCTTGCTTGAGCCAGATACCACAGAGTGTTAAAATGCTCTTCAGGTTGCTTGTTTTCTAGAGGCAAGTCATCCTTTAGAAAGACTCTTGTCTGATATTGGGCATGGAGACTCATGCCCACAGCAATCAATACCATATACCACAGTGCCGGGCATGGTGGCTCACGCCTGCAGTTTCAGCACTCGGGAGGCAGAGGCAGGAGGATTGCTGTGATGTGAGTTTGAGGCTGGGATCAAGGCCAGCCTGAACAATGAAAGTGAGCCTCTGTCTCAAAAAAAAAGTCTTGTCTGGAATATAATCTCCCTCTGCCTCTCCCCCTCTTCCTCCTCCTCCTCCTCTTCCTCTGTCTTTGTCTCCTCCTCTTAATTCCTTCCACTTAATTCTGTCTCCTTGTGTAATGGTTTTCTTGCTATTTTGATTTTCAGATGTGTTTTGTACCTTGTGAGCACTTGAGACAGGTTGTCAAAAACTTTAACAATGTTTTTATTGGCATGTTTGCGGTATGTAATAAAATTACCTTCCTCTTGGGGAATGAATACATATACTTGTCACATCTTAATCATTTTACTTCCCCTTCCCTTCTTGGTCCTGCCCAATCCCCTTATTTTTAGTTGCCCTTCTCATCTCCCCAAAGTGTACCTCCTGTTGCCTATCATCTCAGATTCTTTTTTTTTTTTTTTTTTGAGACAGGTCTCACTTTGTAGTTCAGGCTGGTCCTGGACTCAGCCTTGAACTCAGTTCTCCTGCCTCTGCCTTCTGAGCGCTGAGATGACAGATGTTAATCACCACACCTGGCTGGAAGATACTTTTTATCTTGCAATCTCCTCAGCTTCATAGAAAACCTCAACCTGTGTCCAGAGAAATTGCTTCAGTGGTTAAGTTCTCCACATTAAATTTATGTCTGATCTGCCAACAATGTAAAGTAGAAAATACCAAGTCATTTCAACTGTACAGCCAATCAGAACTCAGTAAAGTAGGTATATTTTAAAAATTTTGAATTTTCTCTGTAGATTTGCAAGAGAGAGGTCATTTTATGGGATCATGGCACTTGCAAATCCTGATTGGCATTTCCTTCTTTGCTGAAAAGTGAAGCTAGCTCAGTTTGCAGCAAATATGACAATAGACTGTGCCAGTGTATGTCTGAAATGTAGCTTTGTGGAAGTTAAATGTTCAAGTTTCTACGAGATGGCATCAGTTTCAGGTCAAAGTGCTGTTCTTAAGTGATCAGCACAGAACAGAGAGAAGGCATTGAAGTGACCTTGCTGAGGGTCTAAAACTGCACCGAAGCCTTTTCTGCATGATTAAGTGAGCAGAATCTTAGATTAGCTAAAAGCAGTGCAGAAACATAATGAGTTCACTTATTTTGGAGCATTTAATAACAGTTATAGACAGTTATGTGATCAGCGGAGTTATGACTTATTCATTCTTTCATTGCTATTAAAATTACTGCGTTTGAGGTTTTTAAAGTCATTGAAATAAAAAAGTCTGATTTATGTTAGGAGAATTTAGCTTGCCCTTTGGTCTCTCAGTTTTTAAATGATATAATTAGACTTTTTAAAGACCATTCTAAAAGCATTATTAGCATTTTGTATAGCGGAAAGTAAATGCATGTTTTGTGGATAGTTTAATTTTAAAAGGCATAATAATACTTGATTCAGACAGTGATATTCATAGATTATTAAGGAAAGATTTTTGCATGAAATTTCTCAAAAGCCAATTGTATAATTTTAGTAATAGGCTCTACAGATACGTGTGGATTTTGCTATGTGTACACACAGATACCCTCTTTCTAATGCACTCTCTAATTTCATTTTGAATGGACATTACAAAGACGTGGAAATAATGCAACACAGCTTTCCTCCCATTTGGGAGAGCAAGGATGGGAAGAGAATGTACCAGAGGATGTATTAACTCATGACCTTTAGATATTTCCTCCAAAATTACAGAGCCATCTATCAGCCTGAGGGAAAAGCCTCCTTTAATCATAACAAAGAGATTTGCAGGTGGTTTGAATTAGCAGTAAACAACAATCATTAACAAATCATTTTGGATGAATATCGAAGTTTCATAGCTGCATCAATATTTTAATATGATTCTACCCTTAAAGTTTTCTTCTACATTTTACTATATGTAAATAGCAGACTACTGTCCAAATAGTTCCAAATTAGATATTGCTTTCACTTTCATGTGAATTATTGCATGATGCATAAAAGCCATGGACAAAACATGTCTTACCATAAAGCCATTAAATAAGTACTGATTGTAGTTGAACGCTGTAGCAGGATTATTTGGTGTATACAATATGCCCATCAAATTGATCTTAATATTTTTTAATAACAACTATTTGTGCCACATGTACATTTTGTAAATAGTTCACAATCTTTTTTTGAAAATTCAAAAAGCAGTGCACCATACCACTGATGAAAGCTGGTTTACCTATTACTCAGAGGTGCATATAAGGAGCCATTTAAATAGCCAGCAGGAGCGACTTACTCAAGTCATTAAATGGAATGATGAAATTCTGTTAAAACATGACTATCTACAATTTCAGGTATGCACACTTTTAGACATGAAAATATACACATGTGTATTTATGCCTTCCATTTTCTTTGGATGTAGTTGAATTTAGTTTGTGTAACCACCTGATGGTAAGTGCATCCGGAGCTATCTTGGAATAGCAAAGGCATCAGTTCTGTTGTCCTTGTTAAAGGACAGGAAGTGGTATCATGTAGTTTATAGGAGGAAAGGTCAGATTATTTGGGTGACAACTAAGAGGGTTGCAGTAGGAAAACAGAAGCCTCCAGGGACTTCTTAGACCTGGTAGTATTTAAGGAGGCTGCTCAGACAACATTTTCACAGTTCCTGACAGAGATGTTAGCTCCTACCTGGACTGTTTCCAAAGGGATGAGATGGGTTGGAAGCATTGATGGGCTGATGGGGCCTGTGGGGCCCGAGGGCGGAATTACTACAGCCAGCTCCAACTCGTGCAGTGCAGGTTTTTGTCCGCTAGAGACGGATCTCCACCCAGTAAACATATTGCTTAAGCCTTCACAGTTCAGACTTGAACTATGGTCTCCGAGGTGAGAGGGTGGCGTTTCATCCACTAAGCCATTTAGCCTTTTCCTTTGAAGGAAGATTGATTTTAAAAAAGCTATTAACCTTCAATGATTTATCTCATCAGATCATCTTCATTTTCTTCTGCTTATAATAAGACTATATTATATAGTTTTATTCTTCTGTTAATTCAATGAGACTATTTGAAAAGGAAATACATGAGAAACATAAAGAAGGGAGAGATAATAGAAAATTATCAGCAACACTAAAATGAAAATGCTAACATGAAAAACAGAAGAAACTGAGCCTATGTTCCTCAGATCTCAGAGGTACAGTCACATAAGACATAACGATTCCATGTAACCAGTTTTACAGAAAAACTTCCTGTGTGTCACATCAATTCTGGGGCCATACACCATACTAATGACATAGGCATTACCGTCCTTTGCTGAGTGGGAAGACAAAGGGGATCGGTTTCATTTTTTGCAGTGACTAAAATATAAGCTAAGGACGCGGTGCTAATCAATTCACATTGAATATATATTCAGAGGTGCACGAGAAACAGCAATTTCCAAGGAAATTGCATTAAAACACATTCTGTTCTGAGCCTGAAATTAGACATTTTATCTATTTTTAGTGAAAAATGTGAAAAATGTGTTAAACAGTATCCTGTTCTGCTGTCTTATCCCAAATCCTTTCAAAGTGAGCTCGACACCGGTCGCTTCCCGTACAGAATCACATTTGATTTATTGCGTTATATTGATTGAGTTTCTGCTTTGGAAAAAGCGTTACATTTTGTGAATAATGTGTTAGCATTAATGACTTTAATTCATTCTCCATAACTTTATGACAGACACTAATTTACATTTCTTCTGGAGTACCTGATAGCAGAAGAAGTTCTGGCATTTTAATTTTTTTCATGTATATTTCGAGGCAAATCAAGAGTAGCAAATGTCAGAAGAGAGCGGTGGGAACTTGTCTGTCTCGGCCAAGTGGGCTCTCCTGACACTCAGGTATGCACGCTGCAGCCAGACTCCAGGCTTACAATAACATTTCAGCTCCTGATCACAGTAGTGACAATACACATCATTCTCTACCGACTTCTGGGCTTACCGAACACTCATGGCAGAAATTCCTTTTGTTTCAGTTACTGTTAGTTTATTTAAACTGGTGTTTGGACAGGTGAGGCTAGTTCAACAAGGACAAGTTCTGACAACTTATTTCTAAAGAAATCACACAAGCTAAACTCGTCAAGCTCTTGTGCTTCATTTCCTAAACTGGCCAGTGAGGATACCAACAGGAATAATTTCAGACTAGAGAAAGAAAAGACTGGAAAAATATTTGCTGTCATGAAGTCCCCTTGTCTATGTTTTTTGAGCAAACAGAAATACTGATGAGTAAACTATTTGGTATATGGGTAGAAGTCCTCTTCTTCTACATTTCACAGCACACAATGACTAAGGTTAATAACAGATTTTCTCTAGGTTTTCAGGACAGTCATAATTTCCTCACTTTTCTTTTGTTAAGTGCAAAGATACTTCTGCTTCTTTTCCATCTATATAATAATCCTGAGGTTGATATTTATGAAATGAATTTTGATGGGCTTTTTCAAAAGCAGAGCGAGTATTGGAAGGGAGGGAGGATATTCAATAGTGAAAAGGCTGAAAATATTTGAGTAGGGCATCATAATGATTTGTTAATTCAACTGTGAGGTCAGATGCTGACAGAAGCTTGCCTAAAATTGTGGCAGGATATTTCTGGATTTCCAAACTTTCCCCACAGTGCCTTGGTGCTGGCCACACCACAGAAGGGATTTCATTTATGTGCTGTGTGATGCCACCAAAGGACCCCTTTCCCACCAGACCACACAGATGAGACCCACGTGAGTGACAAATGATGCTGGGGCCCATTTCTCACATTTTTGGTTCTTCTTCTGCAATTCAGCATATGATGGTGAGAAGCTATTCATACCAAATGATTAATATGGGGTTATTAAGAATGAAAAATAATGCAGTTCCATTAATTGCTTTTTCTCTATAAGGAGAAAAATAAAAGTATTATACCATCATACATAGTAATAAGTTTAAAAACTTATTACATAGCAGAATATAAAACAGCCATAGTAGATAAATCTCATGTGCCTTATCATATCTTATTTTTCATTTTATTGAAAGTTACTATTAATAATTTTTAATCAAATGACACTCTGCTCTTTTGCCATTCTTGGTTAATTGGTAATAATTAGTACATTCTCTGATGTTGAGTCATAGTTTTTGAACTTGGTTTAGAGCCAGAATACTAAAGGGAAACATTTCTAATGTCTTAGTCAATCAGAGTTGGTCAGGCAGATTGTAATTTAAATAGTACTATTTGCCAGCTGGGTCCCATGAAATACTCATTCTAGGTATTGCCCTTTAGTGAAGTCATGAAGCCGTCATGACAAACTGCACAACATTGTCTCTAGATCCAAGTCTACACCATTTCTTAATCATTCCCCTCCACCCTCTGCCATATCAAATCTGAGATTCTTCTATCCTTTTCCAAAATTCAGATTAGTATTTTCTTTGCAATCCCACTACATTTTGGCTCTTCTTTGGAGTTGTAGTTTAGAAGCTGGGTGTATTTTGTACAATTAATGTTAAATTACTTAGAAGGAAGGCATCAGGTAGTTGAAGTCTGAAGGATAACCTTTGTTTTTTCAAAGTGTAAACTGCCCGAGGGGTCATTGGTCTATGCATCAAATACACACATAAGGTGTTAGAGAGAAAAAGCCATCTAAAGGACACAAGGTACCACCCTTGTCTGGGACTAGACTTATAAGACAGGAGGGCTTTGTTCTTACTAGAGCACCCGGGCTAATCAGTGTACTGATTTGCCTCCACCTGGTCTGTGAGTGTTGAATTTTTTCTCAATTCCTAAATTATCCTTCTACATCATACTTCTTAATGCCAAGCTTCTAGAAAAGGTCATTCTCAGATCTTATACTTACAATGCAAACTGAGCATGATTGAAACAAAAGCCTATTGATGGAAATTAAGAGCTGCTTAAAGCAGCACAAAACACCATACTCCAAGACAGGTGCAAATAAATGACGATGCAGGAGTCTAGCAGGTCGTATTGTCTACCAGAAACAGCTCTGCAAATATTACGTCTGGAAGTTTATTTTTCACTTGGCCTTTATCGGTTCCTCTTCAAAAGCAAGGGAAATGAATATTAGATTAAAAGAAGTAATAAAAAGAGAAAGCAAAACTGTAAATTCAATTAATTAAAGGCTTGTCTTCAACTGTGTGTGGGAAATGTATTTGACCAGAAATTTTGCCCTGGTTACAAAGTCACTGGCCTGATATTGTACCTTTCTTCAGCTGCCTCTCAGGTGGAATGGAATTGTGAGTGCTAAGCTCACAGTGAGATGTAGTTTTTTCTTTCATTTCTAAGCAAATGCTTAAATGTGCTGTATAAAAATAACCCAATCAGAGTCATTTTTCCCTCAACAAAATAAAATAGAAGAACTTAACTGGGTGGAAATAACAGTTAGGCTCCCACATTCAGATTGAACATCATGCTTTTGATGAAGATCTAGGTTCTTTATTAACAATGTACAAACAAATTCTTTAGAATATCACATTAAGTTTCTTTCAGCTGATTTATCCACTTAGAAATCTAAGAGGTGGTGCTAGTTCTCCTTGCTCTTCAATTTCCTATTTTTTTGTGTTCTATTTTTCTTTGAAGAAGAACTTATAAAAGCAAAGGAAAATTAAGTCTTCAGTATTTCCCACTTAGACGTCTTCCCTTCCAATGACTGTTGTTAACTTTGATCCTGTAAATAAGGTTTTATAATCTCTCTCTTCTATAAGATCCTGTGGTTTTTTTCTACTAAGATATGCTCAGTTGCAAAACTGTCACTACTTGATTAACTGTCTTTGTTCTCCTTCTGGAAACCTGCTTCCCCACCCACCAGTTTCATGCCACTAGGATGACCGACTCCTTCAGCCAGATGTCTAAAACTAGAGCCTCTTCTTTGGGGCTCAGCCTTTGGATACTAATCTGCTGGGTCACTGTGGACCTAAATAAACCTTCCTGTTTCACCCACTAGTTTCTCTGATCTCTGAAATTCTGAAAATTTAGTTTTCACCTTACAATGTTTGCTGACTTCTTCCTGCTTGTCTCAGCCCATGCCATCTGTCTGGTCCTCTTGTCCCCCCTCAAGGAAACATCCTGCCCACCCATTCATGGGCACCCATAGCTCCTCACCCTACATGTCTATGTGACCTCTGTGTCTCCAGCCACTGTTCACTGTGGCTTTTCTTAACTTGCGTTTTGCTCTGTGCTTCATCTCTGTCCTCATCCTACTGGACAGCCTGATGAGCATTACAGTTTTAACAAGCATTTATACGCATTTGACCTTATTCCTTCTATCTCTGGAGAACTTCGGTCATAAATTCCAAAGCTTTCTGGTTACCTCAACTTTGATATGTTGAAGAAACAATAAGAAGATTTTCAGTCTCCTATCTTGAGTTCTGGTTAGTATCATTAATTCTACTGATGGAAAGTTAAATTTCTGAAACAATATAAAAATATAAAATGAATAGATATCTCTCATTATAATCCATACTCAGGGAAAATATTTTTATGGCTCTAAAAAGTTAAATCAGGTGCACTTGAGATTTCAGCATTTTCATTCAATGAAGCACAAGAATTGGATTTGATGGTGAATGTTTTGCTTTTCTTCTTGATTCCTGGTAACACTATACTCTATTGGTGTTTTTAGTATGAAATGATTCTTCTAAGATACCAATCAATAGGTTTTCAGTGGTTCATGAACTCTTATGCTTAATAAGTGGAATTCTGATTTTTCTTAATATTAAATTGACTCCTTTAAAAATAGATATATGTGTCTGTTCCAGAGATGACCTCTGACTTCTGACATGGATGTGACTCTTAATTTCAAGGTAATGGGTCTCAGATGAGAGGTTATTTAAATATATCTCAGCAAATATCCAGATTGACAAGTTTCTGAGACAATTTATGGCAAGCTATTTAGGAAAGAATGCAATATGCCCTTTGCACTTATTCTAGGCATAAGGGAAATCTGGGCTTGTGAAACATTTGGTGACTGCTAAGCTTTTGACACTTACCAACAAACCCTAATATGTAATTGATATAGTCTCAAGAAGATTAAAAAGTCAAAATGTTCAGGGGCAAGAGGAATATAACATTAAGGGTTTATTTTATAATCTCTTCAAAATTTCTATGATTTCCAAAGCTCTACAGTTTTCTTTGTGATAGGCACTGTTTCTTTCTCTTTCTAAACTTGCTTTGCACTTTCAGAAGAAATTCTTTATTAGAACAAAAACAATTATGACATCAGCAAAGATTATTGGAGAATGGACAAAGGGAACATAAGTGTTTTCTTTGTTTCTGGAGATGTAGTGGTATATAGCTTTTGAGAAAACAAGTTTTATAATTCCTTGATTTTCATTGGATAATAAATAGAATAGAGTAATAGATACTTTGCATCTAGATAATATTTAAATCTTATGGACTTTTAAGTTTTTCACTTAGAAATGAATTAATTAGTAGTTTTTAAATTTTAATTTTTATTTATTTTTTTAAATTTAATTTTTTTTTGAGACAGGGTCTCACTTTGTGGTTGAGGCTGGTCCTGAGCTCAGCCTCAAACTCACATCACAGCAATCCTCCTGTCTCTGCCTCCTGAGTGCTGGGATTACAGGCGTGAGCCACCATGCCCAACACTGTGGTATGTGGTATTGATTGTTGCTGGGGTGAGTCTCCACACCCAGTATTGTTGTATGTGGTTAACTGGGGATCGAACCCTGGCCCCTAGCTTTTTTTTTTTTAAAGAAAAAATAATACATGAATTTTGTACAACTTAACTTTTATTTACTTAAGCATAAGCTAGGTGCGGTGGTTCATGCTTCTCATCTCAATACTCAGGCTAACGTGGTAAGATGTAGGGCTTGAGGTGAGCCTGGTCAACATACCGAGCCCCTGACTCACAACACAAAACTAAACTAAACTAAACAAACTAAAAGAAAAGAATAGATTGTTGAACTCTTTCTAATCCTAAACATATAGATCATACAAATATATATTTGTGCACTTCCCTGCAGAAGCACATTTAGATTATTTCTAATTTGGGACCAATGGTATTTATAACAAATAGTCTTATAGCTCCAGGTTTTCATGCTATTAATTCTGAACCCCCAAAGTAATGTTCCTGGACATGTTTCACATTTTAAAAGGTGCTCTTAAAAGGAACAGCGCAAGATCTGATTATATAATCCCATCGTTCTACACATATCTAAAAGACTGGATTGGAAATGTGCTGCAGCTCGGTCTCCAGAGAAAGTTACATTCATGTCTTTGCTGATTTCCACCGTCTGCCAGTCAACAGCCAACTTTATGAACCAGGGCAATATGGATCTGTTGAAAGAATCACTTGTGTAGGTTTAATTTAGCCTTATAAATATTTTTAACATTATTCAAAAGGAAGTGATAAATAATCCTCCTCAAGGATAATCTTTCTCTTAAGGAAAATAATACACACCTCACAGATTGAGTATATTATTGCTTGCTCCTGTTCCTGATTTACATCAGTGCTATTCTACATTTTTATACTCTGCAGGATACTTTTTTGTGTTAATAAATTCTCATTGACACATCAGCAGGTTTATTGTTGACAGTGGAAACATGGCTTCAAGGCAACTGGGCAAAAGTAAACCACTGGAAAATGAGTGTAAAGTTTAGGATGCGAAGGTATGATGGAGAACAAGACTCTTCTGTTCTAATTCTCGCTATTGCTCCAGATCAATTTAGGAATAAAAATGTCCTCATTAGGATTTTCTTTCTATGCTTTAAGTCAGTATTTACTTACAGTGTAGCTTCATCTTGTGGCTTAATATACGGGGAACTGTAGAATCTGTAGGTGAAGGAAAAGTCATTAATTACCCAGAACAGCTGCAGTTTGGTTATAGGGGTCTTGAGAAGCAGGAAGTTCTCTAGGCACCTGAGTCAGTGGTCTTGAAAGAAGCAAGAGCTTGTGACTTTTCATCAGGGAAATGTTTCTATCAGACTGAAGACTTCATCTTTCTAAATGCCCAAGGCTGCCAGTAATAGACAACAGACCTGAGCACATTCAGAGAGCTGCTTTTTGTGCTCTTTGTGTTCCTGATGAAGTTTCTGCAGTGGTTCTTTATACCTAACAAGTTGGCCAGGCTCTTTCTTTATTTCTTTTAATAGTTCCATTTTGTCCAAAGAATCAAAGTTCAGGCTCTAGTTATAACAGACCAGGCCAGCCATGATCTCAGCTCTCTCCTGAAAACACTTTTGCCCTAAAAACTCCAGTCATACAGATTGCTCTGTAGTTCTCAGAATCCTTCTGGGCTGTAGCTTTTTGACTCAGCTTTGCCAGAGTATTGCGCATTGGAGCTGCCTATCTTCGCCTTGACACCCATCCTGGGGAATTGGTCAACCTTTCGAGCCCATCTATTTCTTTGAGTATTTGAAGTACAGCAATGTCACATCTCATTACACAGGTTTGTGGAGAGGCATGTTTTGCATTCTAGGCTATAAGTGCTTTGTTGAGGTACTTCATTTTCTGCCCCCTTGTCTAACTTAGAATAGGCAATAACTAATGGAACAAATAATCGATGATGAAATGTAAGTGTCTCCACTGCAACCAAAGGAAAAATCAGACTTTGTCTATTAGTCATAAATAGGATGCTGAACATGAGTGCTTGCTTTTTTCTTTTGTCTTTGGGCAAGATAGACGTAAGACATTAAAATATTATGGGCATTTTAAGGGTGATGATGGTATAATGGTGAACATTAAGACTAAATGGAGAATAACTGAACAAATAGAAAACTCTTGAGTCTATCTTTGCTTTCTCTATAAGTAGAGCATCTGATGTTATATTGCTAAGAAGAACCCAAATTACAGAACAGACCAGATTCTTTAAAGAGCAATCTAGGTTTTACCAAAGGTTTTATGGGACTAAAAAGAAAGATACAGAAATTACACTATTGTGAAGAGAATGCTTTCCTGTGAAATCAAGTGCATTAAACACCTGAAATTGTATTCATAATGTTAAAATTATCTATTTTATAATTCATACAAGCTAAAGTAATAGTATCTCATTGATAACAAAGGCCTGAGAATATACATGTCTCCTTCTTCTTCTTCTCCTCCTCCTCCTTCTTATTCTCCTCCTCCTTCTTCTTCTCCTCCTCCTCCTTCTCCTCCTCCTCCTCCTCCTTCTTATTCTCCTCCTCCTCCTCCTCCTCCTCCTTCTTCTTCTTCTTCTTCTTCTTTTTGAGACAAGGTCTCACTTTTGTAGTTCAGGCTGGCCTTGAGCTCAGCCTTGAACTCACAGCAATCCTCCTGCCTCTGCCTCCCAAGTGCTGGCATCACAGGCTTGAGCCATCACACCCACTGCTGTGGTATGTGGTTCTGATTGCTGGTGGGCTTGAGTCTCCATGCCTTGCATTGTTATATGTGGTTACTGGGGATCAAACCTGGGCCCTTGCACTTGCAAGGCAGGCACCAGAACCACTGAGCTAAATCCCTGGCCCTACATTTCTTATCTTAAATTATTATTCTTACTTTGTAAGGTTCAATGTGGTATTTAGTTTACAATTTTGAATTCCTTGTTGTAGAGATTTGCCACTACATTTAGTATGAAAGACAAATGAAATATGTGTAATTCAAGGAAGTAAGTTATTTTGTCATTAGGCTAAAAAACAGTGGGTTCTTTTGGTTGGTTTTTGTACCTTTGGAACATAATTTTAGCTGGTAATTGAAGTTGTCTATTTGTTGTGCTTGTAAGACCTTTAGAGTCTCACAATTTAGAAGGCTAAGTAAGCTGAGATATAAAGAAATAGAATTTAGAGAGATATCAAAGATGAAAACCAAGAGACTACCATAGGCACAGAAATTATTACATTTATACTTTAAAAAAAATCACTAGTTATAGGGATAGCTCTGAATAACAGAATTTACCCTGCTATGAAATCTAAATAGCTGTAGTTCAATGACCAGGAGAAGGTCAAGCATCTGGATTTAATATAGAAAATGCAGAAAAAAATATAAGATATTAAAATTCTAGGTATGAGCTTTAATCACTTTCTAGACAATAAAGTTACAGTAAGTTTAAGAACTTTGAGAGCAGGATTTATCATGATCAATGATTATCTTATTTGCATATACTCTTATTAAAATACTATTAATGTGATTGACTCCTAGGTAGAAGAAAGATGCATATATCATGCTGTATGATAGCTGCCTTCAGGAGAGATGATCAAGTGCATTTTTCCAGTTCTCCCATTTTTGAAAGGAAGCACAAAATTAAGTGACACTTATAAAAATCTCCAATTAAATTTAAGATAAATATCCAGTGCTTTGAAAGCTCATGTTCTTTCGCATATATTATTTTCTTCATTGAGAGTCAATGCTGACCTTAGAATAAACATTCCAGTTTCAATTTAAAGAAATATAATTCTTGGTGAGACCTGTTCTTCAGGTTAGCAGGAGTCTCCATCTCTCAAGAAAAATGTGTCTTCTCTTCCCTCATTTCAAATTAATAGAACTTTTTGTACTGATTCAGCTGAAGGGAAAGAAAATGGGAAACATATGGCCAATTTATTTCTAATTTATTTTAACATTGTGAACAAAAGAAGGTTTCTTTTTTATAAAAGAAAGTTTTTTAATTTGGAGTCTTCTAAGAAACTCCACCTACAAAATTCGTTAGTAGGTTATAGAGTTGAGCATCTTCCAGTGCACAGTGACAAGGCTCTCAGTTGCCAGGTGGAGATAATAACTCACCTCTTTTTCTCCTGACATCCCTGTTATTATCATCTATTTTTATTTGTAGCGAAAATATGTAGGAGAGATGAGTTTGGTGGAGGCAGGATCCTCGAGATAGAAAACAGAAAGTCAAGCTCCACTGAAATTTTTAGATTGTTGTTGAGCCCAGTGGTGTTAAAGGCAGTAGCTGAAGTTCCCATTCAGTAAGAGATTTAAGAGGTTGGACTCAGAGGCAGTGGTAGGAACCCGGACAAGAAAGTCTGGAGTGACCCTGAGGAAGTGACCATCACTTCTGCGTGTGCATAGTACCTATCCGCTGTGGAGGATGACATGCACTGAGGCAAACCCAGGAATGGAGTGGTAGCCGTGGCCATTGGCTTTCATATGTGGTAGAAAGCTTCTCTGAGAGTCTTGGAACCGACAGCCTATAGAGATCCATTGGAGAAGAGGAAACTGAAACATCGGACCAATGCAGCAGGGAAACCCATGCTTCCAGGGAGCCCAGGAGGCAGCACTCTGCTAACTTCTAGAAACCTCGGGGAGGCACCTGGGGAAGAGGTTCCTTGGGGGTAGAGGATTTGAACCTTCTTATCATATGGGTGGGTGCATCTGACTCAATACTATCTTTGAGCTAGAAAAGCATAGAGAGATAATTTTCTTTCCATCTAAAAATTATTAAGTAATTCAAGCAAGATACGTGGTGTACACAGGTGATTCTTAGTAGTCACAACTTCGCCATTTGCAAATTTGCCTCCTTGCTATATCACATGTATTTTCAACATCAGAGTCAGTATTCATGGTGCTTTGTTGGGCATTTGCAGACATGAGAACAGTGAGTTGCCTGATGAGCACGTTCCCCACCGAGTTTGACCATGGGGACATTCTGCCTTCTGTTTCACCTGGGAGAATGCAAACAGTTGTCCCCGGTCTCCTTAGTGCCATGTGTTTTGCATAGTTTCACTTTTTGTTGATTTCCCTATGTAGGGTTTCTGGTGTGGAAGGTGAGGATCTGTGTTATGAACAAAGTAAGTATTTGAGATGAAGTTTTTCCAGGCACAAATTGTAGTACAGTTGTGCACAAGTTCATTGTTAATGAATTAATGTAAATTAAATGAGATGTCTTTGAATAGCAACACATACAAAACAAGGGTGTGTATTGATTGGTTGGTGGAAATGTCATAAGAATCTTGAAGGATTTTAATTCTATGTTCTTAAGGAGAAATGGTGCAATATTTGGGAATTCAGTATTATCAGTGACGCTAAAGAATATAACAATCAAGAATACTCTATTGAGAAAAGGCTTTTTACTCATATCCACACACACAAGATGTGAAAAATAGTATCATTATTAACACATTATAACAAATAGACTAACACAAATACATCTAAAGCTACTTGCTTTTTGCCTCTTAATATCACTCCCTTAAATTTTTCTCTCCCCAAGATAACCACTATTTTGTATTTTTGAGTAACGTTCACTTTTTTTCCTCCAATGTTTTATGCTGTATGTTAATATCAGTAAACAACATATCATTCAGTCAGGTTCCTTTATAAAGTTCTTGAGATTATGCCTGTAATATTTCATAGTACATTCATAGAACTGGAGTTCACCAAAGTTCACTGCTATAAATAATGCAGTTATATAGAACCAGCATGAATCTATTTCTCCACAAGGATACAATGAGCCAGAAAGGATAGGTCTTTACCTAGCAGTTCTCTTAGGACCAGAGATGGGCTTCCACAGGAAGATGTGACCTCAGCTGAAATTGCTTTGTGGAACTGAGACATACCCTGAGGGTGTTCACTGGCCACATCACTACTGTAGCAAGTCCTCCCTGCAAAGAAAACCTAGGAAGTGTTTCTCCATGTCTCTTACCCTGGAAAAACAAATTCCAGAGTTACAGAGATAAACTTTAGGCACTGTGTACCTATTTGAAGAGGATAGGGAAAAGATCAAACTCCTGGCATTTATGGGGTGTCTAAGAAAGAAAAATAAATTAATATACTTGAAGGGGCAATATAAGAAGTAAAAAAAGATCTTTGTTCTGAGGTTTTATAATGAAAATAAAAAGTTTGAGAACAACTAAATCTAAATGATAAAGTGAAAATTGCATTTCAGTTAGCATGGGATTACTTTAATCAAGAATGCAGAGCAATATAAATCACAGGTACTCCGCAGTACTATGTCATAAATACACCATAGTTCTATGTCAGCCACTAATTCTACTTCTAGCACAATGAATTACTAACCTGAGTAGATGTACAAAAATTCTCTCTATTCTGTTAATTTTTTCCATGATTTTGTTGTCTTGAGTTTTTTCTCTGTTTATGATTTTATTTTTTTATATTGTCCTGGAAACCTTGTTATTTTTTGAATCACTGCTTTTCACATCAATTGAGATGTTGCCTCTTTTCTTGAAAATTTATTAAAATTCAGTTTATTAACTATAAAACCTAAACTGATTGTGTTTATGAAGTTTTGATTCTTTCTGAAACACTCCAAAATGCCAGTCATCAATTTAATATTGTCTTGAGAAAGATTTATTTCTTTATTTTCAAGTTTCTTGAACTCTGCTCTATGTCTATGAGCTGCTATGCTGTGCTGTGGTCTTATGTCTTTCTCTACTGATGTATGGTTCTTTGTTCTAGCTTTTGACTGGAAAGTCCACCTATATAATGAATGTATTTTGAAAAGGATTTTTTGAAATCTCAGCCGTAGACTGTTATACTGTGTTTAACAAAATCACCTAATCTTTCTCACCATAGACAAAATTCCATTTCAAATCCACCATCGTAACAACTGTATAAGACCTATGGAGTAGATGTTTTGCCAGTTGTTTGACAATGATTATTCCATAGAGAAGCCCTTGAAATTCAAAATAAATGTCAACTCTTTTTAGGAGACCACACTTCACTCTTTCCTTCTTTTGCTCATGTCTATAGTTTTTTCTACGTGCATCAATTCAGATCAGTGCAGCTGGGGTCTGTCACATGTACATGTTTATCTCACACACTCTTGCTAGTGATGAAAGATTGACCAAATCAGTTCTTTTCTCATGGGAAGTTTGGCAGTCAGATGTGTGAGAACATGTGGGTCACTGGGCGTCAAGCAGTGTCTTCACTGTGTCAGTGCTGTATGCTTGACCAGTGAAATATTAGGAGAATGATAAAGGCCTCAAAGTATAAGGAAAGCATGACAAGTTGATGGCATCTAAAGCCAGTTCTCTAACTGATTTGTCCTGGATTTGAGGATCAGGAATAGCATGAATAAAAAACCTGAAGATCTGTAACCATAAAATAAATATTAATTGTACCCTATAACGGTACTGAAGGTTATTTTTTAAATTTATAAAACATTGTGCTATAATGATTCTGATCAGAGAAAAATAACATCATATAATATCCATGATTTTCCTTAAATTATTGGTCAATAGAAAATAGTGGTCTGCTCTTCTAATACTTAATAAGTGATTGGAAATCACAGGAAACATACTCTAACACAAAGTGACATAGCAAAGTTCCCAGTCCTATCAAATTTTCATCTATTTCTTGTCATTCTGATATTTCTCTCTTCACTCATTTCCTTTGATCATATTCTTCCTCTTGGGTTCTCACCTTCCTCTCACTTTAGAATCTCTCCTTGTCTTTGCTCTGGGCCTACTAGTGACACATGGTGACATTCCCATTTAGAAAGAACAGGATTCATGGACTGAGAGGTATTTTGAGTTTCTAATCAAAAGGAATAGAAAAGTAAAACACTGTTGTCAACAACAACAACAAAATTTAGTAATGATAGAAACAGCAAAAACCAAGAATTTAAGCCAACTTTACCTTTAATATCTCCATATATTTTTCTTAAAGTGTGTTCTGAAGGTTATACAAGGTTCAGAGAACATGCAATACACAGCTTAAAATTCTATTACATAGAACAGGAAAACTACATCAAGACACTTGTTTTTCAGCAAAATTTCACACATTACTTTCATTTTAGGCCACAAATCTTCCTCTGGCACTAAGAGAGGATGTGGGTTGCTTGGGATCTGCTCCAGTCTGTTGAATCCTTTTGCTGCCACAGCAAGGCACTTTTGGCTCAGTCAGAACAGACCTGTATAACTATATTTTTAGTTCACATTTCTTTAAGTGCACATGTAGACTGCTACTACCAACACTAACTACCTCCGCATCCTGAGAAGGGGAAAGGAGGTTGGGGATCTCTTTTGTCAACCATGAAAGCCCAAAACACCATGTTCACAGGTACTCAGGGAAAAAGGGCCCCTTAGACTTTAATGTTTATAAGGCTTCCAAGTAATGGTAATAGTGCGTCAATTTACATTCTTATGATGGGCAAGAAACCCAGAGTTATACTTTTATAGTTTTGAACCTTAATGCTACTATTCAGTTATTAAAGTTATTCTCAATATTTTACCCTAAAGGGAAATGTGTTGAGAAGATTATCTCCCAGGTGCTACCTTAGGAGGGTCTTTAAAAGTTACTCTTTGTGTTCCCTGCTATAGCAGTAAAGGCTGGTTCTCTGTGTTACCTGCTTTGAGTGGAGTTTGAGAGAGCAGTTTATATTTTTATTGGTAGTTTCTTTTTTGTCTTCCCTGGGAAAGTTATTTCTTTCTTTCTAAATATAATTTGCATGGAGTTTTTAAGCATAAGTTAAAGTAGAGAAGCTGCAGCATGCAGGGCCTTGAAACACTTTAGCATTGATTACATTGATTTTTTTTAGGGTAGAGATTTGCTTTTGCTTTTAGTTTTTGTGTTCAGCATCAGATTTTATTTAAATAAAAATGTAGAGCAGCTAAGAAGTGATTTGAAAAAAGCTTTGACTTGGAGCACTTTTATAAAATTCCTTGTCTTATTTTCCCTACAGGAAGTAAACATAGTCACATTTACATACCCCCCCATACTACTTCTCTAAATCCTACTTTCATCCCAAAGCCATCAGTATAGGAGGAAGAATAACTAGGTTAACTCTATATAATACTTTGAAAGGAAGACCCTCTGAAAATGCAAGTTGTCATTATGCTTGCCTCTTACAGACACATCCAACCACAGATGTCTCCATCTTAACTCAGAACCCAAGAGTTTGTGATATTTAAACTTCAGGAAACAGTGGGAGCCATCTGAAGACTTCTAAAGAGCCACAGATCTATAGATCTTAGTGGGAGACAGAGCAGCAGGATAATATGCCCAGGAAACCAAATAAATATTCTTCATTGTCTTAGTCCCTGCCCCACTTCCTTTGCTCTGGTCAGCATCTCCCTTAACACCCATGTTCCAGTCCCACTCTCCGTGTGTCCCTAAGGCCTTAATATTCTCTTTAAGTTTTCTTAAAAGGAGACACCTTCATTAAAAGGGCATCTGTATTGAAAAGGACACTGATAGTTCACTGTTATCATTTCAGTCTTCCTCCCTCATTTAGAAGTTGGCATGAAGGGTTTGATGTACAGAACAATATCCTCTGTGCTAATGATCTGTGGACAGGGACAGGAGCTCAAAGGCTTCTGCCTCACTGCCTCACACTGTGCAAGGGGAAGTGACTGGTGCTCACGTCTGACGGGAAGGATGGAACAAAGCATGTTAAGAGGACTACATGGGGCTATGGGAGTCATAACAAGCCCAGTGAAAGTGTTTCAACTCCTTTCCTCAACTTTAGCTGTTGTGGCAAATGTGTCAAAGCTTCAGACAGAGAATACTGGATCTTATGGAGCCTGGGTTGATGCAGAACAGGACTGGGGCCTCCAAGTCAATTTACTGAAGCAGGAAGTTGTGGAGAGGAACATCTTTGTGGAAGGATAAGGTTGCTGACATTTACTCTTAAACTTGTTATGCATTAACCACTTCGAGGAAAAATAAAATAAATTTTTGGTTTGAAAGCCACTTTGTTACAAACCTTCCAAGTATTTTATGTTTGTATTGGTGCCATTATAATAGGTTGACCTGAGATTGAAGTATGAAAAATAACTGAATATTCAGAAACACTTATTCATCTCAAAGTCTGCAAGTAGTTGGCTCCTAGATGTGAAAGAGTTTTCTTGGCTTTCCTGGGACACCTGTTATCAGTATAGAGATTTCATTTACTTGTCTGTGAACAAATACATTTGGGGAAGGTTTAACTTCCCACCACAGGAACAAGACATGTATGAAAGCGCTCTTCACTTCACCCAGGACACTTATCTGGGGGTAAACTCAAAGTGATGATTGCAAAAAGTGTCCTGAGTAAGTTCCTAATGTTCTTGTCGCCTACTATGCAACAGTTTCAAAAACCTGTCAACACTTCCATGAGTATCTTGGACTCTAGAAGAAGGAAATATTTAAGTCTACAGATAGCTCACTACTTTCTGCATATTTTCCTTGAGACGAGTAGGTTCAGCCATAAAGAAACATCAGTAACCTTTACTAGAAAAAACAAAGGTCTCTCTATGTCTGGGAATGGGATTTCAAGTTTCATTGACTTGGAATCCCCAGTACTTCTAAGTTTCTTTCAGCTTTACCTATAAGTGAAAGCTGATATGTTTAGGATGGTGGTAGCTGGACATCAGTTGGCTTTAAAGAAGTACAGGTCAGGGTTTGGTTTCTAGGTTTCTGATCACCTTGTCATCACACACACAAAAAATGTAGGGACTCAAAACAACTGGGTTCTTTTTTTCTATTCTTTCACACAGCCTGACAGAAATTTTTACTTATATTTTTTGTGCTTTAAATTTGCATCTGCAAAATGGGGATAAGTGACCTTTATTGATCTACTAAAAACACTGTAAAACAGTTAGTTAATGTCTTTAAAGCCTAGGATAAGTAGCTTTTCAATCAAGAGGTTTTTAAAATATTATTATTATTACACCAATCACAGAGTGAGGTCATGCCAAATAATTGTTTTCTTTTCTGTCTAATGACACATTCTTAAACCTCTCAGGGAGCCACTCTGAGCACAGAGTTACTGGAGTCCTGTTGATTACTCTTTGGAATTGAATGCAAAAAGATTGCTAATATCCAGTGGGGAAACAAGTACTCTCATGCACTGTTGGTGGGAGTGTAAATTGGAGCAGCCTTTTTGGAGGGTAATTTGGAAAATTCTATCAAAATTTAAATGCTAAAATCTCTTTAACCAAGGAGTTTCACTGGTAGATTTTCGACTAAGGGAAAGATTTCCACTTGTACACAAAGGACCGTGTGCAGAGATGATTTTTTTGCATTTGTATTTGTAATTTTTTACCCATCTTTCAATGAACAATTAGTTAAATATACATGACATTTCAGTCATACCGAGACATCCTGTACACCAGTTAAAGGGAATGAAGGTAATCAGTAGGAAAGCTCTCTAGACATACATTTGGGATGAAACAAAACCAACCAGTTTTCTGTTTATGTCATAGAAATATGTATTTGTACATGTGAAAGTCAGGAATACATCAAGTTGCTAAACTTTGGGAAGGGGATGTGAACAGTGAGCAAAGGGGTCTGTGACCTTTACTTTCTCTCTTTATTTCCATATACTTTGGGTGTTTTACATAGAGAGACTGTGCATAGAAATAATAAATAGATCTCAGAGATGCTTCAATTTTCACTGGTTAAAATTTTTGAACTAGTGCTATGTCTGCCTCTGTCATAGGTATCATCTAGATTAGCAGAAGAAGAAGAAAAATTATCAGGAGATGTTAGATGAATTGTTTTTATTAATTTTATTTGCATTGATTACCTTTAGTTGCTTTTGTCACAAAGAGCCAGAGAGTACTGTTTTTGGAAAGTGTATTTCACAGAGAATGTATCTCAGATTTGAACAGAAGTTCTATGAGGCAAAGCATACTCTACAGGACTTGATTTCTCCTTCCTTTTTCCTTGAGGACTTTGTTTGCCTAGCATGTGCTAAGTATGGACTGTCTTTAGGCTCGGCTTCAAAAGGAGCTGCGACTGGCCTAAAGCAGCCCACCATTCCTCGGTTAGCTCAGGGGCCAACACACCAAAAGCCACGAACACTCCCCTGCTCCACAGCCATAGAAAATGGGGAAATGGGGCACCCGGTTCAACATAGGAGGTGGTTAATTTTGTCTGACGCTGGGGAAAAGGAGTTTCTCTGCCCTTTGGAGGTAAAGGTGGATTTACTGGAAAGCAAAGCTAGCTTCAGGATGCAGCCACCACACGAGGAGGTCAGAAAAGAGAAAACTCTGACCCGGAACTGGAGATGATGTCTGAGGCGGTCACCTAAGGGGGACTCTATTCACTTACACGGGCCTGTGTGTTCCCTTTGTGCTCAAATCAGTGTGCAGTCCGCCTCCTGTTATTCGTTAGTGAAAACATCCTAACTGATTTGGACATAATCCTCATACCAGGGAGCACATAACATGGTTCAGATTGTGTCTCCTGAGTACTGGGATTGGAGTCCTGCTATTATGTAGTGGTCAAATAATTCTAGAAAGGCACGTAAAAGTAATAATGATGCACATCACATAGTAATGCTATTCTGGTGTAATGCATCAATAGACATAAAATGACCGGCACTAGCTGGTGTGTAACAGTGCTGGATGAATTATCAGTGAGTTAACACCAGACAGGTTCAGGAAATCTCAATCTAGCAAAGAAAATATGGTCTCCCTGCTGCGGAGCTTCTCAGAACCTCTGATACACTGATGTGTATGATGAATATCTAGGATGATTATGCTGTGTGTAATCCTGCTCAGAATTATTTGAATGGGGAAGATATGTTTTGAAAAGTATCTCAAATGACTGACTAATTTACAGAATTGAAATACTGACAGAACATTAACTAAAATAGGGTTCAGAGTGCCACATGACGAAGGTCTATTGGTCCTGCTCTTTTCTAAAAATTGTCTTGTTTTTGCACTGGGAAATACACACGTGAGATTTTTTTTGTCCTATGCCCCCTTGAATAAAAGAGACACTTCTATCTGATACTCTGGCTTTCAAAATCTAGTTTTCATTTGCAAGGGGAAGCTATCAGAAATTCAGGGCAAAATGTTTCCAGTTGTTTTGGTTACCATATATTGAGTAGTTATAATGCAAGAAATACTTTGTTAAACTTTTTAGATTTATGATCTCATTTAGTCAGCTCACAGTCACATGGTGTACAGATGATAACCTGTCTTTTTTCCATATAAGGTGACTCAGGATGAGAACAAGAGAGTTGTTATCAAGATCTTCAGCTGTTCGGTGGCCCAACTTGGATTTGTGAACACTGGGTTCACGTGGGATGATAATCCATACATTAAGCCGTATAAAGAAAAACCACCATTAGAAATTGTCCTGGAGCACACATCTACATATTTATAGTTGAAATCTAGTGACCCAGTGTAATCTGTATGCTAATGTGTGCATAGATAGATCAGTGTACCCAAAATAGTGCTAGACTAATGAAAGTGTTACTTTTTTCTCCCCATCTTATGTGGATCTTAAAGCCATCATTATCAAAGCACCTGAGATACTGAGAACCCACAACGTAGCTTCGTTATCAAGGGACATGCTCTCCTCACGGCGGTCAGATTGCCTTTCGGTCTTTTCAGCAGAGCTAATTCAGAAGCATTCCCCTCTACAGTAATTAAAGATGAGTTTTCCAGCCCTGTTGAAAACACTCCTCAATTTAGCAATGACAGGTTATATTTTATAATGAGGTGAAAGGATACCACTGCTGGAGAAAAAAAAATCCGTGGACTCTGCTTCTCACAAAAGGCTGTCAAATATTATATGCTTCAGTGTAGCGAGCAGCTCACTGTGAAAGGAATGCTTCTGTGGGATTCAAGCTTTCCTTGGTCCATCTGTATTCTCAGAACAAACAACTGTGAAGAATGTGAAAGCTCTTTAAGGAGTCAAACTCTCAGTGACCGATTCGCTGTTTTCCCGTGGAGCAGAAACAAAATGCTCATGCATGGCTCTGCTCTCTGTCTCTCCACTGCTTTTTCCAAAGAGCCCTAATTACAATCCAGATCTGCACAATGAAGGCAAGGCCAACGGATGGAAGGATTCACTGGGGCGTGCACTGCCTCTCAGAGGCTGCGAGGTTTATTGTATACCGGTTTGGGGTTGTTTTGGTAGATAGTCTTTATTTGAATGTGTTTTGAAAAATTATTTAGATTGTCATCTTTGGCCTGACCAAAAGGTCACAATGAGCTGGCTTCATTTCCTGTTTAAATTTAGACCAGAATGTCCATGAAGTTCATATCACATGACCGGCTCTGTGGGTGTGTGCCTACATATTGTTTTGCACATGCACTCATGCCAAGCTGTTGGAACAAGGATACTTTTCAGCCTTGACATGTCATCTCAAATGAGATCCTACTGTCCCCATGGACTTACAGCCATTCACCCTTGGGAAGTGGCCAATAGGTTGGATGCTGGTTCATTTCCGGTGGTTCTTTTAAACACTGTCAGCTGTTTATAGACCGGAATTTGCTGTCATCTTCATTGTTCTAGTTCCAGACACTTCCTGTATGGGACTCACCAAGTGGGCATTATGTTTAGTGGGGAGGTGTATATATGATACCCTTTGTAAACTATGGTAAGCTAATGCAACTACATAATAAATGTAATTAATATAGTAAGATAATAAATATAACTGTATACAGTAGTAATGTAATTTATATACTGTACATAAAGTTAATATACTATCATGACATAAATTAAATCCTATACCCATATTTTTTAAGGTGAACTGGCCTTCTAGAAAGATCATAGTTTCTGTGAATGACAGATAACGAGTCAAAAGGGAGGTGGAGGGATGGAACACCTCATTTGTGTTGGGTTCTGTGACACTGGGGACGTATAGTAATGTACAAACAAAACTGAAAGAGGAAATTATTTTTGTCAGCTAGAAAATTTTATTTTAAAAGTAGTCACAGTTACAGGAAATATTACAGATTATGTGGCACCATACAGCCTTTATTTATTTGCCTTTTCATTGCCACAGAGTACATATTAACCTTGAGAGCACCTTTAAAAAAATTCCAGCGATCTGAGTCCTTGATTTCCTATTTACTTTCAATAATAATTCAGGTTTTGTGTCAAAATACTAATAAATATTGCCAAAAAGACAAATTATTTCTGGACTTTGTTTCTTCAGAGGATGATATCACATTAAAACTTGGCAGAATATGTGTTTGTTAAATATTAACTTCAATAGCTTGAAAGGAAAAATATTGGGAGCCAAAACATGTTGGACAAATAACATTATATCTTAGTGGTTCTGGGAGAGAGTCTAGTCATAAAGTAAGATCTTTTGTGATTTATGTCCCATTGGGACAATACTATTTCAGTATATTTTGTTTGTTTGTTGCACTGTTCTTCACATCACTCTAATGTTTATTGCATTTTGGTGTATGTTTAATCTTTATTGCTTTTTCTCTAAATTGTTATATTGTAAGTTTAAGGTCCACAGAGGACTGTCCATCCCAATTTGTGGCAGTGCCATCTAGTGGTAGAATGATAGCTTTTTCTCTCTGGATTTCAGTGGGGTTATGGTTACAAAGCATGCTGGGAATAGAAGCCATTTTGTCAAGCTCAGGGTTACTTAAAATGAGTGAACTAAAACTCTATGTATGTAATGCTTTTACTGCTTTTTATGCATACACTCCTGCCAAAAATGGAAACTTGTATAACTAATAACCAAAGTCAGTTTCATCAATTCAATTTCTTCATGAAGAATTATTGC